>BLKM01000786.1:11364-88775 GCA_013340265.1 Coptotermes formosanus | reverse complement strand
GGGGGGGGGGGGGCGGGCGTACGCCGTGGTGCAGTTGGTCGAGGCAATGCGCTACAAGCCAGAAGGTCGCGGGTTCGATTCCTGATGGCGTCATTGGAATTATTCGTTGACATAATCCTTCCGGTCGCACTACGGTCGTGGGGTCGACTCAGCCCCTAGCAGAAATGAGTACCAGGAATATTTCCTGGGGGGTAAAGGTAGCCGGTGTGTAGGGCTAACAACCTTACCACCTGCATGTGCCGATTGTCTATAAATCTGGGAGCCTCAACCTCCTGGAACCCTCAGGGCCTGTCCAGGCCTGTAATGGGATTACTTTACTTTCACGTATGTTATAAAGGGGTATATATATATACATGCATACCCTATATATATATTACTTTATTATTTGAAGATAGGCTACTTTCTCTAGACTTTTATTCTGAGGTGCCTGGTTCGAATATCGGCAAGGACGCTCACTGTATCGACAGGTTATCCGTGGTTTTCTTCAGAACCTCCGATCAATGCCGTCTCTTCCTTTTAAATAAGCCTACTTTCTAATTTATCACTTATCAAACATTATACCAGCCAACACTATAATCCTACAATCTGCAAAACTAACAACCTCAATAAATAACCCACAAAACCTAACCTTCAGGCAACAAGAAGGAATTTTCACCTGTTTAAATTTTCATCCATTTGGTTGTCAAACGGACGTTGACGGTTCAGTCAGTATAAGGAAGGAACTGCGGACTGCACAGTGGAGTGAATAATCGTGGCTCGGTGTCCTGGACAGACATAAACTTTTTCTTTTCTCCAAAACATCCATACTAAGTGTGGGACCCACCCAGCCTCTTATCCAAAGATTACCGGGGGCTCCTTCGCCCGGGATGAAGCTGACCACTCACTTCCATCTAGCGCAGAATTTAAGAATGAGTGGAGCTATGCATCCACTGCTCCCACATAGGCCTCTGTGGCATCCATAAGGACAACTTTACTCTAATTTGCTTTTCTAAAGAACATCTTAAGGCATCAGTCAAACAGATGTTGAAACGTGAATTGCGGTGTTTTTATGAGCTACGTTTAAGTGTTGAGTTACCGGCACGTTTGTGGTGATAATTTTGTGTATTTGGACGTAAAATTTCGTTTATATGTATGTTGTGTAGATGTTAAGATAAATGTAAGACTGTAGGCTGGCTTCTCCAGAGTAGGCCTACTCGCACTTTCGAGAAAATATTGAGATATTCCATAGAGAAGAAGCCACCTCAGATTAGTGAGAACCTATGTTCAGTATAGCCATCTTTGTGACAGTGGAACAGTTGCAACAAATTTTTCCAGATTCAGACCAGTTGGCGTATCTCACCAATACAGCAACGGCTGGGGAAAATCTCCACTTGCCTCGGCCAGTGTCGCTACGGATTATTGGCAATAAATGACGCAATAAAGGCTCGCTATATACAAGGCTTTTAACAGTGCGTTATATTATAAAGCCCTTAGCCATAGTAAATTAATTAATATCCAGACCACCTGTCTTTTACAAAGGGCTGTTGACATTTTAATTAAGCCTGCACACAGTGCACATACATTAGACATGTTATGTACCAAATACGTGATGCATTTAGATTAAATTTAATACTGGGGACAAAATTATCAAATTTGTTTTACGTTTCATTTCTTCTTAACCCTTTAAAGCCTAGCGGTAACTTTACGTACTACCAGGTTTAACATTAAAAAATTCTACGTGGTGCCCACATTGCGTTTATGTGTTTTGTACGGATCTCAGAACAAACAGCAACTTTTGCCTTATAAAACATTAAGAGATGGGTTTTTATAACCGAAGTGGAGAGTGTTTACAGCGCGGTACGCACTGAGTCCTTATATATAACAGATACGCTTCGTCTTTAAAGGGTTAAGCCTACTGGGCAAGGCTTCCTAACGTCTGATTACGCCCACGCACACTGCGTTAGCTACTGCCACACATTTTCACTTTGGTTTGGGTTGTGATCAATGTGCTTGTACTTTGTGGCCTCCAGTTGATCTCAAGATATTTTCAGAAACGTAGAAAAGAACTCGCTTTACAAACTGTATGTAATCTATTACGCTCGACGTTGACCATCCTCTTGCAGTATATTCTATATGCACCTCAATTTCACAGTTTTGTGTCTTCAGGTTTACATTAGTTTTGACACACGGTATTAAACCCAGTTCCTTTTGAGTATTAGGCCGCGCCAAATACGAGTTTTAGAATTCCCAAAAACCCAATGAATATGAAAAACAGAGCCTTTTTGGAAAATGGTGACAAGTGGACTGATACTGTTAGCTGTCAAAACCTAACTACTGTCCTGAACGGAAGAGAACAGCTTCGGCCTGGAAAACATGGGTAGAGTCCGCTATCCCCGCGCTAATTTTGAAGAGAAAACATATGTGTCCTCTCAGGCACTTCAGTTTCCATCGCAGCATCTGTCACTTTCAGCTACTCGCCATCTGCCAGTTGTTCTGTGTATAAAAAGCATGAAGTCAAATTTATGCACAGCTCTAACCAGCTGGAATGAAAGAGAAAATAACAGTATTAATTCTCACGCAAACATGCAACTGCACTGTAGCCCAGTGTATTTTAATTGCTGTTAGACATCTAATGGTTGACTTCTCTTGCACTTCCATTGACAAGGTCAAAGATGTTTTTTTGAGTCGACAACAGTACGTTGCGTCTGCCTTCATTTTGTATAGAAGAATACGTGTTAATAAAAATAAACGTGTATTACATCGCTGTTCACATCTTAAAGGCATAAGTGTAAGACTGTTTTTACGTTATCTACAATAGATTGAGGTGAGTGACTGGTTTCACTACTCTTAACGTTTACCCGTAGGGAAACAGCCCTCATTACTAATTGAATAAGGGGTTAGGTAGACCCCGAAGCCGGTCTGAACATTTTGTAGGGCAGAAAAATATATGTTATCTGCCGTGAGTAAAACCATGGTTCTTCGGCCGTCCAGCGCATGGCCCAGTCACTGTGCCATCTGATATCACTTTTGACGTAAATAAAAGTAACTATGATAAAAAAATGTGTATTGAAGTGAAGTCTGGAAGCGGTAGAAATTTTTTCATATGCCATTACAGCACTGACTTTAGGAAACATGGATTTGGCTGTGTAGAAATAACTAATATTTTTCAGAGTGTGCAGAGGTTAAAAATCGCCGATACAGGAAGTCATATTCTGAACTTGACAAAAGAGGGTACAATTGGAAACTGAAGGATACTTGAATTAAGCGGTTAAAGAACCAGAGCAGAAAATGGAATGTCTGTCTTGGATGTTACAGGATAAATATAAAAACGATATTGCTTATGGTAAGATACACGATGGAGAAAGGACAGTTGAAATTTATTGGAGAAATTATAAATTCTCCCTTACCCATATCCATTTTCTACTTTTATGTGCTTTTTTTCTTTAAAACAGGAAATAAAGTTTCAGATGGTATTCTTTTCACATAAAGCCCTTGAGACCCATATAAGCGTAGGAAACCTTCCATGGTAGAAACAGAATACATGCACGCACGCACGCACGCACACACACACACACACACACACACACACACGACCAATGGGAATGTTGTAGTCTGCAACCCCAAAATATTCCTTTATTGCCAGGGTGACCAAATATTGTTAAACCTCGCAGGGTCTGCAAGGGTGGGGTTAAGAGGTTGGTTTAACTGAGGCACCAGCGTGGCAGTGTAGTTCTTAAACAATTCGGTGAGTTCTTGCACGTGGTTGGGGTGTTCAGCGGACAGATCATTCGTCTCACAGGGGTCCACACTCAGATCAAACAGACAGGAGCCCTTACGGGTGTCGCAGGTGGTGTTGTGTGCCGACGTAGAACAGGTCACCGTGGCCTCTTTCCGGAGCTGAAGGATGTCGTCAGCACTGAGGGGGGACTTCACTTCTGCGAGCGCCAATCCTGCCAAACTCTGCAGTACGTTTTGCGGGTTGTACTGTGGATTGGTTGTGCTCAAGACGCTTTCTCCTGAGTACCCATCACCTGCGCCACTGCTACCTGCAAATGAAATATTTCGTTACACACTAGGGATAATTCCAATAAAATAATTCTGCTTTAGAAGCTGGTGAAAACTACTCCACACAAGGGGACTTCGAACACCTGGAATGAGTTACATTGTATTCACGGGACTCAGAAGTGGAGTGTCTGAGGTATACCTCTTTTTCTTTCCTTCAGACCAACCAGTGCTGAGGTAGGAACCTGATACACCCCCTATCCACTTCGTTCTTTGATCATATTGATCTCTGGAATAATTAAACCTTTAAGGACGAAGCGTATCTCTTTTATATAAGGACTCAGTGCGTACCGCGCTGTAAACACTCTCCACTTCGGTTATAAAAACCAGTCTCTTAATGTTTTATAAGGCAAAAGTTGCTGTTTGTTCTGAGATCCGTACAAAACACATAAACGCAATGTGGGCACCACGTAGAATTTTTTAATTTTAACCCTTTAAAGACGGAGCGTATCTGTTTTATATAAGGACTCAGTGCGTACCGCGCTGTAAACACTCTCCACCTCGGTTATACAAAACCAATCTGTTAATGCTGTATAAGGCAAAAGGCGCTGTTTGTTCGGACATCCATACGAAACGAATAAATGCAGCGTGAGTACTGTCTAGAAAAGTATAATGTTACTCCTGATGATACGTGAAGTTACCGCTAGGCTTGAAAAGGTTAAATTGTCTTTATGTGTAGTGCTAGGTAACCTATGCAGTTGACAAACATTTATTAAATAACGTATTGGAAATGCAAGAACAGACGTTTCGAGCAGAACTCATAATACCTGAAGACCTGAAGCTCTGCGTGTTCATTACTTGTCCAGGAATCTCATTTTAGGAAGACTCGTTACCTAAGTGCAATTCTGTATGCGTTAGATTTGTTTAGTAAAGGTGAATTTGCCTTTGTGCACAGCATGAAGACATGGGGAAGGAGAGGTAAGGCTCCTCGTATTCCTAACCTCGATATTGAGTCTTAAGTTGCGCGCTTCGCCAGCTTTTCTGTCAGCGAAATACTTCCAGTTAGGCTTTCAATAGAAGGCTGTGGGACCCAGAGTCGGCCTGGGGGCTTGGAGAAGAGAAACGTCCCTTGTTTTTGCCGATAATCTAAATGAGAATTTTTCGGCTGTCCAGCCCATAGAATATGCTCACTACGCTATTCTGGCTTCTAATTTGTCGGATATTACTCCGAAATTTTACGTTTTCGCTATATTTCTAATTATTGGCTTGAAAGCAATATTTCTTATACACCGTATAGACGCCGTTATGTTTCACTACAGCATGAAATATCGCTTGTCACTTTCGAACGGTTCTTTAGATATTGTCATCAACTATGAAATTTAAAGTAATTTTCTCAGGGTCCCATATTGTTTTACATTATACAAAAATATTACTTTAATTAAAGCTGCACACTTTCCCACTACCTATTACCATGCAGCCTGCCATTAACTAACTAACTAACTAACTAACTAACTAACTAACTAACCAACCAACCAACCAACCAACTCCATGGAGCAGAGGCCTTCTTGAGAAGCTAACAGTTTCTCAGCTAGTCAAGAAATTCCCCGCATTTTATGGAACCCGGAGTTTCATTACCGCATTCACAAGAGCCCGCCACCTGTCCCTATCCTGAGCTAGCTGAATCCAGTCCATGCCCCATCCCACTTCTTGAAGATCTATTTTAATATTATCCTCCCATGTACGCCTGGGTCTTCCAAGTGGTCGCCTTCCCTCAGGTCTCCCCACCAAAATCCTGTATGCACCTATCTTTTCCCCCATGCGTGCTACGTTAATTTAAAGTAAATTTCGCTCCCACCTTACAAGATCGCGCGTCCTCCATGTTGTTATTTACTGATTTTAGAGAGTTAAAAAGTAGGCATCGCGTTTATCTTCAGTGCAGTAACTTCTTACCAAGTTTCATAAAATCAGCCAAGTGGTTCAAAATTGACAGGCTGCACTGTGATCCCATCAACGTGAAAGGCAATCAACCACACAGTACCTGAGACTAACTTCCATTGTCCGCTCCTGACCGCTGTCAAATTCAGCACCTCGTCTACGTAGAGCAGCGCCTTGTCGCGGCGCGACGGCCTGTTGTACACCAGCGCATCCCACTGGTCCACTCCGTCAAACTCCTCCGACTGCAGGTCGGCAGGATTGCCCCCCGCTGCCGTGTACAGAGTGGGTAGCCAGTCTGACACGTGCATTAGCTGTGTTGACACCCGCGGAGTACTTTCCAGTCCGTAACTCCACAAGACCGCTACACCACGCAGTCCTCCCTCCCACGGGGTCATTTTAATCTGCAAAGCACCCAAAAAAATCGACATCACACGTGTAGGCCTCCTGCATTCCAGGAGAGGTTAGAGTCTGGGATGACGACGAAGCTAGTGGGATGGAACGTTCCCTCTAATTTTTGTTTACAGCTGCACAGACGTGCTACTTCTGTGAGCAGAAAATTATTATAAGACCTGACGACTGCGCGGCACTTGAAAAGTTTTTTTTAATATGCGTAATAAGAATATTTACAATGAAAATTGAAAAATTGCAACTGCGCGACAACAATTCAATGTGCGCGGGAACTTTTCAGTCACTGCGCGGCCGCGCACCTGCGCAAATTAGAGGGAATATTGGTGGGATGTGACATCTTGTAGTTTTCTAAATACTTAGGTGTAACTACGCTAGAGATGATCTTGCTGCCACAGCTGTCTACCCTGAAGACGGAGACAGTATTTTCCTCCGAAGCGTTGATACTTCTGTACCCAACAAGTCACACGTCGTCAGAATTTTGAAGACGATGACCTTTATAGGAGACACTGCGCTGAGGCTTGTTGCCAAACTAGTTTAAAGTTGTAAATTTTAGGTACAGAACTTTCCCGCTGGTGCATTAACAACAGAAACCATCAGTAGAGACGGCCCCGGCTTATCCATTATAACCGCTAATGGTTGGACCTTTTCCTGAGGAAAGTCAAAGTGCAAAATTTACAAGTCTCCACGGCGTTTCCGGATACAAAACGCTATCAGATTACATATGCAGTCTTCATGTTGCTCTGACGAGTTGAGCCCTCTGCGATGGAACACACTGTAACCTTTGTGAAATTTCCATTATTTTGCCAAAAACGGTATAGCCGAGGAAAATCAACTGTTGGGGAATGTCGGAGAAATCCGATGTAACCGAAGATCCGATGTAAAAGATACCGGTATCAGGGAACTGCCGGGAAATAAACAAAAGATCTGTTGTAACCGAAATCCATTATAACTGAGACCGGTATAACTGAGGTCTACTGTATATAGTCATATATTTATTTGTAGGTTTAACGTCGCTGTCAGTAACTGAAATTGTACGGCGCTGAATGCTCGTATGACAGCGACTTGAAAAAGGATGTAGAAGTAAACAGTTTTGGCCCAATTTACAGTAATATCCTAGCATCTGCTGGAGGATCAATGGAAAATTAGCGAAAAGCAGCCAAGACATACGGCGTCCCTGCACTTACCGGATATAAATCCCAGAAATTTTATCACTGGGTAACAGAGCAATTGTCTGAATCAGATTACAATTCAACCTACCCCACGGAGTGGATAGTTGGATCCCCAGTTACGCCACACTCCGACGTCCAGTGTCGGCGCCCCGTTGTCACTCAGGAACACTATCAGCGTGTTGTTCAGTATGTTGCGCCTCGCAAGTGCGGCTACCACCTTCCCCACAGACTCGTCCAGCTTCAACATCATGCCTACACAAGCAGCAGTATTCACTTGAGAGAACTGAAGTTTTCTTAGAGGGGGTTTCCAGAGGGTTCAGTTCCTCCGGGATGTGATTATTGAAGATAAGGACACTGCGGTTCTTAGAAACGTCGGGTATCACTTATCCAACGAGAGAGCTTTGCATCCCAGGAGACTGTATCTTTTTACGATCTTGTACCATAAAAATACTTTAAAGTAAGCAGACTGTATAAAAAAACATACTCTGACATTTAACGTAACATTACCTTGTGGCATCCACCTTCCATTAGAGTTGAGTTTCACGTAAATGCGAGATAATTAGTTTTCACAGCGATAGGAATTTTCGTACTGTCTTTGGGATTATGACACTCTTCCTTCCGATAGCTGAATACCAACTGGTTTAAGGTACACGGTGCCTCTGTCTTCAGAATAAAAGTGTAATTGCAAGCAGTATGTTTCTCTGAAACGTCAGAACCACCTGCCATCTGCACGGTTTCATAACACGGAAGACAACAGTATGAACGTTGTTGTATTAAACTTGTAAAGCCTAGCGGTAACTTTACATACCACCAGGTTTAACATTAAAAAATTCTACGTGGTGCCCACATTGCGTTTGTGTATTTTGTACGGATCTCAGAACAAACAGCAACTTTTCCCTTCTAAAACATTAAAAGATTGGTTTCTATAACCGAAGTGGAGAGTGTTTACAGCGCGGTACGCACTGAGTCCTTGTATAAAACAGATACGCTTCGTCTTTAAAGGGCTAACGAAGTCCGTGTAACTTCACTTGAGGGTAGAAGTATGTTTCGGAACAAAAAGTGTCATGCAAATGATTTTGTTTACCGTAGCACAGGGCGCTGGATCCTCTTTACATTGGAGAAAGTTTATGTCTATTATAGACGTGAGTTGTTCAGGATGTCCGAGGGTAGGGTGCTGAGAAATATTTTTGCGCCTAAGAAGGAGGAAGTAGAAGGAGGTTGGAGGAAAGTGCATGAGTTTGTACGGTTACCAAATATTATCGAGGTGATTAAATTGAGAGGATGGGATTGGGGTGGGTTGATGTGGCACGTACAGGGGAGAAGAGAAGCGAAGACAGATTTAAGGAGAAACAGGAAGGTCGAGGAGTGGAATAAAGGATAATATTAAAATGGATCTAGCAGCATTTTGATGGCATGTCTTGGACTGGATTCGTCTGGGTGGAGAGAGGAAAAGGTGATGGGCTTTTGTAACCAGGGTAATGAACCTTGGGGTTTCGTAAAATCTTGGTCATTTTTTGACTCGCTGAATTTGTTTAATTAGATGTTCTCTAACTGATGGTTCGTGTCTAAGGTAACATCCATTGACTTTAGGTTATCTGAAAAATTATGCCACAATTTATAGCTTTCTAAACGCGTAACTTCTATTTGAACTAACGGATACAGCCAGTACGTAAATCCGATTAAAAAAACAGCAATACTCTGGGGTGTGGCTAAGGTTTGACTTGAAGCTGCTCGCCTAGCTGAGATTTGGACACAGGATCTCTAGAAAACGACGCTGCTGTGCTACTAATTCCACAACACCGTTACGTTCATGAAAACGAAGAGGGAAACATAGTCTCTGATTAGGGAGAGAAAATTTTCTCCTTTACCAGCAAATGTTTTGCGGTTTGGTTCCATTATGTGGCCAAACTTGTCAATGGCATCGTTCGGGGCCTCAAGCAACTTCCCTATGTTGCCCGCGTGGCAAGCGAGGTGCGCCAGGTACAAGAACAGAGGCGACGATGTGTCATGCTCCTCGATGATATTCACCGCCTCGTCAGTGAACACGTCCGTCGCGTAGCGGCCAGACAAGTCCAAAGCAGGCTCCATATTGCGGTGGAAATCTACACCGCTCAGTTGGGTAGCCCCCGTCCAGTCCTGCAACCACGCAGAGTCCACTTGGAATTATTTGCCCAGTTTTCCCAAGGCGTCTACATTTCAGTTCTAATCACAAAACAAAAATGGATTAGCAATGCGTGACTGCATTAAAGTGGCAGTTATTGGCCGGTTTTTCATGGTGGGAGGCCTGGTTTAATCGCAGGGTTGTCCAGTTTCGGTATATGGTGGGCAAAGCGGGATTGGGACAGGTTTCCATGTCAATATTCTTCCACCAGTGCTCAATACTCCTATCATTCGAAGCGATATAATGTTGGCTGTTGACAGCGCCGCTAAATAAGCACTTAAACAGAGCTTTGCAAGGGAAAGTCTCATAATGACTTTAAAATTGTATAAAATGCTGACAGCAATGACGTGAAAACACTAGTAATTTGTAGTGTTCACCAAATGTTATTAGATGGTCAAATGGGGGAGTAAAAATGGGCGGATTTTATGTAGCAGGAATCGGGGAAATGAAAAACGCGTGTACAGTTTGGTCAGGGAACGTGAAGAGAAGGAACAACTTGGGACACCTAACTATAGATGGGAGGATACTATAAGCATGGCTCTTAAAACAAATGTTATGGAGTGAAGGGGAGTGGGTTTATCTGGCTCAGAATGGTGTCAAATTTCAGGGTGTTTGTGCACACAGTAAGAAACATTCATTTATGTATACTTTACTTAGTCCTTCCCTCTTCTACCCACTTGTTCACAGCAGGTGTCGAGGGTTTTTTTTTGTCATTTCAGTTGATCATACTCAGACACACACCACAGTTGGTAGGGCTCCTCTGGAGGAGGGATCGGCCCTTTTCAGAGACCTCTACATGACAACACACGAAACTCACGACAGACAGACAGACAGACATCCATGCGCCCGGTGGGATTCGAACCCACGATCCCAACAAGCGTTCGGCCGCAGACCTACGCCTTAGACCGCGCGGCCACTCATTTCTATATACGACACGCAATTTCTTGATTAGCTGAAGGGATATCAGCTTGTAAAATACTCGCCTCCGTGATATATTCATGTATGCTACGACAGGTTGTTTCTACAACCATTCCGACCCCACCATTCATAGTAATATCACGTGACTGTCGGTTCTACAGTCTGTAGAACTTTATTCAATGACGACTGCGTAAAATTGTTAGATTATTTGGAAACCTGCGCAGAGTTACTGACGAAGAGACGTCAGACACAACTATTTATTATTAAACACAATCCCGTCTACACTTGTTGCTTAAGTGAAGCCATCTTCAGTGTGTTGCAATTATACATAGAAAATAATTCTGAAGTATATTCATTAATAAATTTTCAGTGTTTGGATCTCATTTTTGTGTCACATTCTACATGATATGCTCGTATGTTATGTCTAATTAGTATTAAAATGACCTTTGCTAGAGCAATACTAATTAAAACGTAACATATGTTCATGCCACATGGAATATATCAAAATGAGATCTCAGTTTTGATGATATATTAACCTTTTAAAGCCTAGCGGTAACTTTACGTACCGCCAGGTTTAACATTAAAAAATTCTACGTGGTGCCCACATTGCGTTTATGTGTTTTGTACGGATCTCAGAACAAACAGCAACTTTTGCCTTATAAAACATTAAGAGACTGGTTTTTATAACCGAAGTGGACAGTGTTTACAGCGCGGTACGCACTGAGTCCTTATATAAAACAGATACGCTTCGTCTCTAAAGGGTTAATGCATGTAATGTAAATGTTTCTGTATTGTAATTGTGACAGCTTGCAAGTGGCTGTGTTTGAGCTGAAACATATAACTGGAATTGTGTTTTAACGATGTGGGCTCTTTAATCTGTTCCATGTCCGTGCACTGTATCATATAAAATAATATTCACCAACTAATGCACCAAAGTACATACAACCTTTATTCGTAAAAACCTCCTATATGTTTCGACCCTGCTGGGTCATCTTCAGGGAGAATAATCTGTTAGACTATTCTTCCTGCAGATGACCCAGCAGGGTCGAAACATGTAGGAGGTTTTTACGAATAAAGGTTGTATGTACTTTGGTGCATTAGTTGGTGAATATTATTTTATTTGATATGGGATGTGTTTGACAGCCTCAAAACGCTGTGAAACGCAACGAAATGAGTCACATTAATCTGGTAATCTGTGATTATAAATCATAACCTTGCAGGTATTTAGTTTTCTCTTACTTCGTCTCTCTTAAAAGCAAATTCTTTCAATTCTGATTATTTCTAAGTACCTTCGATATCTTGTTATGCCCGTATTTATACATTTCAGTGTTTAAATTTGAAATGCTGACGAGAAGCTCTAATAAAATTGAACCCGTTTATAACGACATCGGTTTATACGACACCTACTCTATAGCGTTCGTTATTCTGTGGTACCAATTAATTCCTCCCCGTTAACCATAACATTGTACTCCTCGATTATAACGACACTCGTGTATAACGACACAAAATATTCAGTCCGTTTCGTGACGTTATAACCGAGCTAGACTGTAATCGGAAGGGTGTCTGATCCACAACATAAATTGCAAATGTATTGAATTGCTCCGTGCTGTTAGGTTTTCTTAAGCAGTTGATAGCTGTTCACTTAACAAATTTTCGGCTTTTAAGGAAAATAGCATTTTTCATAGTGCTCAATGTAGCCCGTCGACTGACCCTGTTTTGAAGCTGTCGAATGTAGTTAGACGCATGTTCGCATCCTTGAAGACCGCCTGAAATAGTGCATTCCTTCCGTCCACACATACGCATGAAATAAATTAGAACAGATAAACCGATGTTGATCAAATTTTATATAAGCGGATGTTACGAAAAACTGTGGGGAAATTTCTGCTTTTATTTAGATCGGACTGTTTTAAAGATCACTTTACATAAAAACCTCTAAGTTGTTTTTGGAGGCATTTCGAGGGTAATTCGCTGAATATTTGCTGGAGCGAAAGATGCTGTAGACCAAAGCTGTAGAGGAGTTCAACCGCACTGTCAAAGTCCAGTACATTTGTTCCACAGATCTTAAAATTGTCGCAGTAATTAAGGGGAAGTGAGCTAATGAAATCTTATTTATGTGCCAGGCGTTCGTTATTGTTTTCGTCACCCAGCAACTTTCTTTCGAACAAATAAGAAGGTTACCGTAACCTTATTTGTTTGTAATTTTCATGACTTCAGTCCTTATGTGCTTTTGTGCGAAAAAAATAATACGTGGTTTTAAAATATAAAGTTCTCTTTCTTTCTTGTTATCAACATTATGCTGTATATGGCTGAGCATCAAAATTAGCAGCTCTGTTTTAAAAATGTAGAAGAGCAAATATAGCAAGGGTGTCAAAGTTATGTAGCTGTACATACATCTGTGAACTCGTGCAGCTACTCATATGGCAAAGGATGTTTCTATGACGAGAGCTGGACAAAATGGCGTGTCACTCTAACACAACTTATTTTAGTTGATGTACCCTAAAATATATAACAACTTGACCACAAATTTCGACTTGAATTGGAAGTCATCCTCATGCCAATTAACACACACACACACACACACACACACACACACATACGGGGGGGGGGGGAATAATCAAAATAATACAAAAATGCTAATCACCAACAAATGCACAAAGAGAGTTTTATCATAAATCGTAACACACTCCTACATGTTTCGACGGTGCTGGGTCATCTTCAGGGAGAAACTTTTTGTTATCGTTACACTAAGGTTGCACTTTATAGTTGAGTGAGAATGTGCTGTTGACTGTGTACTGCGTTGTTTTTGGAAGCGTGAACTCTCCGTCTGAACTGCAATTCAGGCCCGGACCGCGGAGAGTTTTGTTTGAGTCTTTTGTATGATATAGTGCACGGACATGGAACACATTAAATCAAAACGCTGT
Organism: Coptotermes formosanus; assembly: GCA_013340265.1. Classification (NCBI taxonomy): domain Eukaryota; kingdom Metazoa; phylum Arthropoda; class Insecta; order Blattodea; family Rhinotermitidae; genus Coptotermes; species Coptotermes formosanus. The sequence continues at coordinate 75,282 of BLKM01000786.1, read as the reverse complement.
ATTGTATCAAGGAAGGTCTTGAGATCTCAAATCTGCTTTATATTCTGTGTCTTCATGTGTAGCATGGGATATGGTACCATTTGTTTATTTTAATGTAATAACATAGACATTTTTAGGTGATATATTCCGTTGTATTGTAAAGGTTAAGACAATGAAACCAACTATTATGTCAGTAGAACACAACTCATACGTTAATGGTGTAAACCCTGCTGTATATTCGTAGTATTCGTAATGTCAAATATGAAAATCAAGTGTACGTGAATTTGTAACAGATATTGTGGATACCTGCAACAGATATTGTGGGTACCTGCAACAGATATTGTGGGTACCTGCAACAGATATTGTGGGTACCTGCAACAGATATTGTGGGTACCTGCAACAGATATTGTGGGTACCTGCAACAGATATTGTGGGTACCTGCAACAGATATTGTGGGTACCTGCAACATATATTGTGGGTACCTGCAACAGATATTGTGGGTACCTGCAACAGATATTGTGGGTACCTGCAACAGGACTGAGGTCCCAAGCTTGAGCGGGTATCAATTGCAGTTGTAAAGTTTTATCTTTTTACTTTCTTACCCACAGCCTGAATATGGCTAAAAGCCGGAGCTTTTTCCTGTACCTCAGTTTGTACCACTAACATACAGGTTGTGTTCGACGGGTGAAACTGTTGGTTTATTGTCTTGAATCATTTTAATCGCAAAACTCTCTTGCGCGTATAAAATGAACTCGGTTATTAAGTTTAAGTCGAGACATCTAGCCAAGTTGTAACTGACTGACTGTCTGTCAAACAAACAAACAAACAAACAAACAAACAAACAAACAAACAAACAAACAAACAGACAGACAGACTGGCTCAATGACTGACTGATTGACTGATTGACTGACTGACTGACTGACTGACTAACTAACTAACTAACTAACTAACTAACTAACTAACTAACTAACTACGTAGTGCAGAGTCCTTGAGAAACCGCCAGCTCCTTAGCCAGTAAAGAAAAGCGAAACGCCAAAGTTCGGTACCTTGTTCAAAAGAATCTGCCACTTGCTCCTATCCTAAGGAAGATCAATGCGGATAGTCACCCCCCCCCCCCCGGCCATTCTCCCATCCCATTTCTGTAGCCAAGTTATTCTTTATTCTACATCAACTAAAGCAGCTGTTACAGAATGAGGTGCCTCTCGGTGTGCATACGCAGCGGGAGGTCTGCACAACATGTACGTATGATACTGATTGTGCAGAAGATACAAGAAGGTGTTGTATGTCGGAAAAGACAAAACATGATGTAGAAATACAAGAGGGTTTTTAAGTATACTTACAATATTTGCTTTTGTACCAATGGAGCCGTTTTCCAAAAGTTCTTTGCTGTAATTGGCTGGAATCTGTGTTGAAAAAAAGAAAGTAAGTGAGGTATAAAATATTGTTACATTACCGTCAGTGTAACTTTATCTGTTAAGGTATGTAAATCTGTCTTATGTCACATTACGGTTTTTGATGATTTATTCTCTCCTCACCAAGTCTTGGTACACGTGGTCGTAGTAATTCACAAGTCCGTTCCAGTATCCGAGGTGGGAGTCGAACCCGCGATAAGTAGGTGTCAGTTCCTCCTTGTAAAAGCCGAGATGCCACTTTCCGACCATCCGCGTTTTGTAGCCCAGGTCTTTGAGGTACGCTGGCAGCAGTTTTCCTGGTGGCAGGCCCCTGGGTTCTGCTCCCCAAATTGGAATACCCTGCATTCCTGTCAAGTGTAGACACACGTGCTTACTCTTACTATGAACTGAGGTTTTGTAAGCGATGAAGATTCATATTGTGGTCTTCCAGGTTATGATACTGTAGTTGTATTTGGGTTAGCAAGGTTTTGGAGGATCATTTTTGCCTCCATCTTCAAGGTAGTGCCTGTACAAGGGGACTTACCTTGTCCTTTTTCTTGCGTGGGGTCCGGGATAGTGTAGTCGGTACAGGGAACCGTTACGGGCTGAGCGGTACGGTATTTATGACCCAGCAGGGGAAAGAGTTTCTCTCTTTTCCATACACGTCCATATCGGACCTGGGCCCGACGTGTTCTCCTCTGCAATGGGTAAAGGGGCTCTGCCGGTATGGAAGCTGCAGGAGCGTGGCGTTTATCACACACGCAGATCTAGTGCGGGGTTACGAATGGAGGGATGTGTATATCTACTTCCCCTCTGTGCCTCCTATGACATGTTACGTGGTGTCCTTTACCTGCACCCCTTCTGGAGTACTAGCGGTCCGTCTGGATCCGTACCTACACCCCTTCTGGAGTACTAGCGGTCCGTCTGGATCCGTACCTACACCCCTTCTGGAGTACTAGCGGTCCGTCTGGATCCGTACCTGCACCCCTTCTGGAGTACTAGCGGTCTGTCTGGATCCCACCTTCCTTTCTTCCGTCAACACATTGAAAGTAAAGACAGCTGTATTCAGGTTACACAACGTGATGCAACGACGTATAAAATATTTGTTTCTGTATTTCCATGATATGTTATAATTTCCAATAACAAAATTTTTGGCATTCCGATCATAGGGTGTAAAGCCTCACGAGATATTTTTCAGTGAGCCTGGAAGTACACACGTACAGTCAAAACCGGAAGGCATTCATTAGAGAAGCCGCCAGTGCTTCCTAAGGGACCTATTTCGTTCTCAGCATCACAAGAATTTTCTCCAGTCTATACCGACAGGTACAACACAGCACTTTGTTTCCCAATTTTTATTACTACATGTTTCGGACGCGCAAAGCGTCCACCATCAGGGAAAATATAAACCTATAAGGAAAAAGTTTTAAGATTTGTATTTGACCTGATTATGGACGCTTTGCGCGCCCGAAGCATGTAGTAATAAAAACATGAAGATAAGGAGTTGTGGTTTAGCTGTCGTGTAGATTAGAGATAGTTATACGTAGGCACAAGGGGATGGGAAACCCAAAAATTGCAAGAATTTTGTAGCCCTGCCTAGTAATCACACTTTTACCTGAAATGTTGGTGAGGCACATCGAGACATGTTACAAACTTAAACGTCACCCCAAAGCTGTTAACACTATCACAGATACGTACGTGTTCTTACATAAAGTGTCTACACATTTCAGTCATAGTGTTCGAGATAAGTCCATTTTGGGAGTCCATGGCGTGGAACTGAATTGACGGTGTCAGCTTAATGTGCAAGATTTCCGTCTTCTTGAGACCTCCCGCCTGTGTCCTGACGGTAGAAGAAACAGTCGTAAAGTTTTATCAGACTACACGGTGTCGCGTCCCAGATAACAGGAATTTCCACAGTCCTCGCCGTAACTACCTTATATCTGCCTAAGCAAATTTTGTAACCTTTCTCGCACTTTGGTTAGTTCTTCGCACCTATTACTATAGTCGCTCTAAGCACCGTTTCTGTCAGTAAGCACTTACTGAACCTACATTCAGCCTCGGTATACTTTAACCTTTTAAAGCCTAGCGGTAACTTTACGTACCACCAGGTTTAACATTAAAAAATTCTACGTGGTGCCCACATTGCGTTTATGTGTTTTGTACGGATCTCAGAACAAACAGCAACTTTTGCCTTATAAAACATTAAGAGACTGGTTTTTGTAACCGGAGTGGACAGTGTTTACTGCGCGGTACGAGCTGAGTCCTTGTACAAAACAGACACGTTTCGTCTCTAATGGGTTAACAGAATGCCGGGTGCATACAATAGCTGGTACTGACGAAGTGATGTAGAAACGAATCTCACCTTCGCGGGATGGTTCACTCCGCAGCCTAGTCACTACACTGACTGAGCTAGCACGGTACCCAATACCCCAGTTGAAATTCTTTAACTGGTAGACGTACCGATGTTGGAAGGGTACCTGCCGGTTAAGATCGCCGACCTCGTGGGGGTGCAGATGGGCTGCACGTAATGCTGGTTCAGAATAATACCACTGTAAGCCAGGGCGTCGATGTTGGGTGTTGGAATCTGGTCTGAGCCATGGAAACTAACGTCGTTCCATCCCTTAAACAAAGTGAAATTTCGTGGTAGTAAAGCAACGATATGACAGCCGTGTAATATTTGGTAATGTGGTGGGCGTGACGCACTGTGCATGGAACCTCGTTGCTACAAGTCGGCAATTGATGGCAACGATACGGAATTTTCTTTCTACATGCCGCAAATTTAATATTTACACACTCTGTGTTGTAAGTAAAAGAGATCTTCAACAAAATAAAACAAAACAAAATAAAATAACACTGATAACAACAATATATTTTCTGAACTGTACATCTATGCAATTAGAGGGCAGGTTTTAATTTCTGCTCCCAAGTCCGCCTTAATTATTTTTTGACACGCATTGTTGGAGAAATTATTTAAAATTTCACCGCCAGATGACTGGCGCCATCTTAATGTTTTAACAGATTATATTTCGAATGGTGACACGTGACTTACGCCATTAATATATACGTGTAGAAACTGATTGGGTGCCAGCTGTTCCAACAAATATTGTGCTTCCCCACGCATAGCGAATATTTTAAAACACTTATTTATAAGTATGCAAACTTTCTCTGGCTCTGAGGGTAAAATATGGACTGGGGGTGTTGGTAAACATGATGCTGAGGAAAATATTTGGTGCGTAGGAGAGAGGACTCAGTGCTATTTACATTCGTTAAATATTATTAAGGAGAGGAAACAAAAGGAGTATGAGATGGGCGGGGTATGTAACACGCATGAGATGTAAGACAAATTCGTAGGGGATTCCGGTGTGGAAACCTGAAGAAAAATGACTTTTGGAAGACTGAGGTATAGAGGGGAGGATAATATTAAAAGGGCATTAAAGAAACAAAGGTATGGTGTGGGCTGGATTTGTTTTGTTTGAGACAGCGACAATTGGTCGGCTGTTGTGAACACGGAAATGAAACTTGAGTGTCCATAAAATGCAAGGAATTTCTTGACTAGTAAAGAAATATTATTTTCTCAAGGAGGATTCTGTCCCGTGGATTTAGCCAAATTTCATATTTATTTGATAAAAATTAATCTAAAAACCTTTTACATTCTTTGTTTTTCAAGAGGTATATGTGACTTGATTTCCCCCTTCAGGCCGTTTATTTTCTCTGTGAGACAAATAAAAATTATTCTTGTTTAAACTCACCACGTCATCAGCCAAAATGAATACGATGTGCGGTCTGTTGGAATCTGCTCTAGAGTCGGCCGCCAGAGCCAATAGGCACACCACAGTCCAAATCATATCTGCAATAACGAAACAAAACCGGATGTTATTCTGTGAATCAAGACAGCAGCAGATTCTGCAAAGCCAGACCTGCCGCAGCACTTTGGTCCCACTCATCAACCCTTCGGCTCTTCCATAAAATGTGCAGTAATGTGTTCATTTTCTAACTAGCTAAATGGAAAAAATAATTCTAATAACAAACAGAGCCAGAATCAACTGACCTCACGATATTTACAATGACAGACAAAACTTATGCTATACAAAACTCCCGTCAAGGCGTGTGCTGTCTTATGGAAGTGATGCTGGCCCACCACAAGAAAATATATAAATATACCCTAAAATTTGACAGAAGGCCGGTCCCAGTGGCCGCGCGGTCTAAGGCGTAGGTCTGCGGCCGAGCGCTTGCTGGGATCGTGGGCTCGAATCCCGCCGGGGGCATGGATGTTTGTCTCTTGTATAGTGTTTTTTTGTCAGGTAGAGGTCTCTGCGACGGGCCGATCCCTCGTCCAGAGGAGTCCTACCGACTTCGGTGTTTGTCTGAGTGTGATCACGTGAAAATGAACAACCTCGACAGCTACTGTGAGTAGGTAGAAGAGGGAAGGGCTACGAATTTGAAAGAAGAATATTGAGAAAGATAAATGGACCAATTAAGGAAAATGGTATATGGAGACCAAGGTACTGTATAATCATGAAATATATGAACTCTAGAATGGACCAGAAATGGTGAAAGTGATCACAGCAGGATGTTTGAAGTTGCTGGGACAACTCTGTAGAATGCGGGATCAAGACAGTTGCAGGAAACTACCGTTCCATAACACAGAGGGCACTTGCACGATTTGGCAAACCTGCTATTACTAGTATGTGGCTGGATTCAATAAAAGAAGATATGAAGATAAGAAGCTGTGGAAACTGGTGACGAAAGTTACAGGATCGGGATTAATGGAGGGTAATATGAGAAGAAACCACTTTTCATAATGGGCTTTGCCCCAGTAGAAGAAAAAGAATTTGACGCGTGTGTAAACAGTAAGATGTGCGGGCAGCGAAAAGACTTCAGAAACATTTCGAATTACCATAAAATATGAAAATATTTCAATAATCCAGGGGCTTGGGGAAAATATAAAATAAAATATTTGTAAAATTAATATCTACAAAAAAAAGGAGAAATATCGTCATAGTGAAAAAGGCGACGGAGGAGCCAATACACCTGAAACACGTTTGAAAACCTTCACCTGCGTCACTTTTAACACAACTTAAAAAAGTCAACGTAACCATTTGGGCTTTAACATGTAGGGTCATAATTTGGTTTTAATAATTCATATTTTAAAAACATCGAGTAAGAATGTAAGAAGAACACAACTTTTATGGATTAAGCTACTAGGAAGACATTTTACAATAAACACAGTGTAAAAAACCTGCAATGTTAGATCTCACAAAAAGTATATATGTAACTTTACACTGTTACCTTTGTTTTACATTTTTATGTACAAAGCTAATAGCCGGCCGGTCGGACTGAAACATATGGCTTGCTTATAGTATACGTCGTAGTCCGTCCCTCTTCTACCTACTTGTTCACAGCAGGTGTCGAGGTCATTTATTTTCACTTGATCACACTCAGACACACACCACAGTCAGTAGGACTCCTCTGGACGAGGGATCTGTCCGTCGCAGAGACCTCTACCTGACAACACACAAACGCTGTAGAAGACAAACAATCCGGTGGGATTCGAACCCACGATCCCAGCAAGCACTCGGCCACAGACCCACGCCTTAGACCGCGCGGCCACTGGGATCGGCACCGTCATTGAGATTCAAAAGGTTGAATTCCTCCGTGTTCAACTGGGAGATATGAATGAAAAGTTTGCAATTTCACATCCATGGAAGATGTGTGAAAATAAACCTTAGCTAAACTCATAGTACCGCCCGCCAGCACAAATATTTTCTCAGCCGTAGAAAATTTGTCAAATAAACTTAAACTTGAGTACTTGGGTCCTTTATTTAACTTTAGGTAAAAGATAAAGCAGTCCCATTACAGGCCTGGACAGGCCCATAGGGTTCCAGGAGGTTGAGGCTCCCAGATTTCTAGATAATCGGCACATGAAGGTGGTAAGGTTGTCAGCCCTACGCACCGGCCGCGTTTACCCCCCAGTAAATATCCCTGGTACTCATTTCTGTTAGAGGCTGAGTCGACCCCAGGGCCATATTTAACTTTAGGAAGCAAACATCTATTGCTATTTCCGCACTTCGGTTTCAGTTTTTTATCAGTTGTGCGTTTAAATATTTAAATTAATTATCAGTTTATATAAATTAATAGACTGCTTGCCAATAAACACTACTTGTATCACAGATAATTTTGCGGCCTTATCAGTGGAACATGTGTGTCACGTGCAACCGAAGGCTAAATGATGCTTTTATAGTGTTAAACTGAGCACCTGTACCGGCATTAACACCTGTAAAATCCTTGTACGGTAAAGCTGTTGGAAAAAAAAATTCTTTCACTGTTTATCCTCTTCATTGGACTGTTCTGTCAAAGTGCTGTGTCGTTTGAATCTAGTTTCTCATCTATTCAGTTACAAGTAACTAACTCCTAGTAGTGCCTTTCTTGAGAAGCTAGTAAATGTTTGCTCAGCTACTCAAAGCAGTTCTGCGCATTCCATGTAACCCCAATTTTCATTCCTGTGTCTATAACAGTCCTTCACTGCGCCCTGTGCTAACCCAGATAAATTCAACCCATACCTCTCATTCTGTTTCTACAAGAACCATTTTAATTTTATACCCCCGTTTCCAAGCAGTGTTCTCCTTTACGTTTCCCCACCTGTATGAATTTCTTTTATCTCCCATGCCTGCCACATACACTGCGCATCTCTTCAACTTACTAATATTTAGCGAAGCGTAAAAATTATGGAGCTTCTCTTTGTGTATTTTTCTCAGGCCTTTTGTTGTTTCTTCCTTCCTACATCGATATATTTTTCTCAGAAATATGTTCTTGCAAACCCCCAGTCTGTGTTCTTTATCTACTGTTACAGACTGAGCGTCACACTCACACACCAAACCACTGGCGACCCAATATACAATCTTTACGTTTTTAGATAGCAGAAAGTAAGACAAAAGCATCTGAACAGAATGGTAGTGAGACCCACCGAATTTAATCATTTCGTAAGTCCTTCGTGCTTGCAATCTTGATTTCTTTGTGCTATTGGCAACCGTCTTAACAAATATTTCAATCGCTGGTGCAATTACAGTCTGGATATAACGTTAGGTAGTAAGGAACTTGGGAATTGCCCTGATGGTGGTCAACTGACTACAGAAAGCGTAATGGTAAAATGAATGCACATTTAAATACAAATAAATGACTGAATAAATAAAAAAATATATATATAAAAGTGTACTTAATTATAAAGTGCTTGACTGTTCCTTGTGTGTTCTTACGCAAACCTGTATTAAATTTTTTTTTACATAATCCAATATAAATGATCATGTGGAAACCAATTGTTTGTCGTTTTCATAGCCCTTCCGTCTTCTACCTACTTGTTCACAGCAGGTGTAGAGGGTTTTTATTTTCACTTGATCACACTCAGACACACACCACAGTCGGTAGGACTCCTCTGGACGAGGGATCGGCCCGTTGCAGAGACCTCTACCTGACAACACAAACACTGTACAAGACAAACATCCATGCCCCCGGTGGGATTCGAACCCACGATTCCAGCAAGCGCTCGGGCGCAGGCACACGCCTTAGACCGCGCGGCCACTGGGATCGGCCAACCAGTTGTTAACATAACAAAACTATGTGCAAGCCCACAACAGAAAGAGCCGAACAAAACAAACCTGACTCACCAAACGTTGTACTGTAGCTCGTAGAACTTCAGCAGTGCAGCGAGGGCACTCTATCCACACGGCAGCAGTACTGCGGCTTATAAAGCCGTCGCTCTGATGTCCTCCAATGCTAAAATTTCTTATCTATATGTAATATTTACGGCACGTGGAGAGATTTCGGTTGTGGGAAGATGAAGTATTTATGCTGTTTACCAGTCACTTAATGTGTACAGCATTCTTGGCGGGAAGAGAATATTTGTGAGAACAAGGCATAGATAGATGAACAATACGGATATGGAGCTCAAAGAATACGGGGGGGGGGGGGGGGGGACAGCAGTAGTGTAGCCAGTGCATTGACTTTAATACTGGCTGCAAAACCGGGGAATTTTTTTTTCGATTCGCCGTTGGGAAAGAGGGTTTTTTCTCTTCTGCGGCACCTTCAGACTTGCTGTGGGGCTTACCCAGTTACCGACTCAATAGATACCGGTGGTCTTACCCGGTAGTAAAGCGGCCCGGGCGTGAAGCTAACCACTTACCTCCACATAGTGCCGAGGTTTCCGGGTCCCTGTCACCACGGCATGGCGCGTCCTGAGGTTGCGGATGAAGGAATGGCCTCCAGGTATGGAGGGTAGTTGCGAATACATTGAATAAGCAGTCGCGGGCAGCCGACAAGAGGTGGTCCTCCAGCTTGGGGGTTGGGCGAGGTGCTAACAACTCCTCACCGTAAAAAATTATGATGTTATGAAAGAGCCTACACAGCCTCAGACCTGGACCGATTCTTTGGTACTACTCCAGCTACGGAAAAGTAAGTCGGGGAATGCTTGCTATCATTCGGTGCAGAATCTTTTGTCTTCCAGGTTGCTATCCAAAGACACAGAGATTAGGGTATACAGAACTGTAAGTTTACCTGTTTTTTGTATGGGTGTGACACTTGGTCTCTCACACTGAGGGAGGAACAAAGACTGAGGGTGTTCGAGAATAGGGTGCTGAGGAGGATATTTGGGCCTAACAGGGACGAGGCGACAAGGGAGTGGAGAAGACTACATAACGAGGAACTTAATGACCTATACTCATCACCAAATATTATTCGGGTAATCAAATGGAGAAGAATGAGGTGGGTGGGGCATGTAGCACGTATGGGGGAAGAGAGAGTTGCATACAGGATTTTGGTGAGGAGACCTGAGGGAAGGCGATCACTTGGGAGACCCAGGCGTAGATGGGAGGATAATATTAAAGTGGATCTTCAAGAAGTGAGATGAGGGAATGGACTGGATTGATCTGGCTCAGGATAGGAACTGGTGGCGGGCTGTTGTGAATGCGGTAATGAACCTCCGGGTTCCATAAAATGCGGGGACTCTCTTGACTAACTGAGAAACTGTTAGCTTCTCAAGAAGGCCTGTGCTCCATGGAGTTAGTGAGTTAGTTAGTTAGTGTCGAGGTTTGGAATTAGTGGAGCTTTACGTCTGCTGTCCCATACGTTGTCATGGCCTGCATGGAGACGAATTTATCTCTACCCCAACCCCAAGTGTGAATAATGGAGCCGTGTGGTACGTTACAGGGACTAATAAGCTGACAGCCTGTTGAATTATGAAAGATTTATAAAGAGGTGGGAAATTCCTTTCAGTTCTAAATGACTGTTAGTATATGACTAATGACTGGTCTGCGCGCTCAGTAAAGATAATGTGGGTGGGACATCTGGCATGAAAGTGGGACGCAAGAAATATGTACGTTATCCTTATTCAGAAGCCTGAAGGAAATATGTATTTTGAGACTTACGCGAGAGAGGATAATATTAGAAACCAAGATTCATATGTTTATAGCATGACGCCCTGTCTCTTATCAAGTGGATACCGACGACCAAGTCTTGGACTGCTTAGATCCTGATGATGAAAGTTACTCCGAAACGTCCGTCGACACGGCAGTATATCCCAGAAGACTTGAAGCTTTATCAACACCGCTCTGAGGGCGTCAAATGTAGCACAGTATTAAAAGTATCTTTTTATAAGAGTAAGTTATGAAGACCTTGACTGTGTTAGAAATGGCTTGGTTTTCTATATGAGAACGGTACGTATTCAATGTTTCTGAATTTGTGTGGTTCTCTGAAGGACATTCATGGTGTCGCCGGCCGCAGTAAGTCACTATATTCCAGGTTAGGATCTGTTTTAAGGACTTTAAAAGGTTTCTAGCTCGATTCATGAGAAGAAAGTTGGACGTCGGAGATAAATGTGTTGTAGCTAAGGAAAGCAAGTTAGTTGTAAATCCGTGCTTGCAGTTTATACGTACGTTCTTTGTACCTGTTAATTTTAGAGAACAAACAAGAAGTTCATAAACCATGAAGCTTTATGCCTGAAAATAAACAAGTTGTTATCGATAACCTAAAATGTTTAGAGAGAATACGTGACTTATATTGAGACGCTACTTAGTTCCTGCACTGGCATCGAGGGACGTGTGCGCGAATGGACACGCGTTTGAATCCCAGTCCATTAGAAAGTTCTTTTAAGTGATACTGTTTTCTTTGGAAGTGCTTTTTATGTTATTGAGTCAGTTAAATATGTCGTATATAAACTGAAAGACTTGAGGGCCGCCAAGTTCCATATTTTAACTTTGTGAACCATATTTCCTGAATAATTTTTAATTGTGGTTTTTATTTCTCTGCAAACCAAAATTTAAATTGTTCTTTCCAATGGATCTGCCATTATCACTATTAAACTGGAAGGTAAATATAGATTTCATGAACCTTTCATTCTGTTGTCTTGTGTTGTAGACACACGGACACGAATAATGATTTGAAAGCAGTACCACATTTTTTAAAAAATCTGTCACCATGTTTAATTTGATGATTTACTGTCGCTTTCACCTCATAATTTCTTGCGTCTGCCTTGTTATTGCCACTCATAGGAAATTAAAATTTGCGTGTATGAGTTAGGTTCCCTTGGTATGAAATTAATGCCAAATGTCGTCAGAAGTTGTACAGTGTTTTTCTAGCTGAAATGTGCAGAACCCTTCATGCCTTCATGTTAAGAACGTCATGAAGGGGAGGGTGGGGGTAGTGACGTGTAGCTAAATGCTGACAGAGGACAACGCAAATTAGTTTTGCATGTGGCTTATTTATTGATGCTATCAGTATCCAGAATGTGTAGTGTCGAATGTGGAAGAATGAATGTGAATATAAATCAAATGATTCTGAAGTTTCGTTTGAAGCACGTGAGCCGTCTGCTGAAATACTGATGCAATTTTAACTTGCCGGAACAGACTGCAATGGTTTCTACTCCTGGAGGCTTCTATCTGCTCTGTGCAGATTTTAATGGATTTTCATAACTAAAATACAACTTCTGTCTACGCAGCAGTCCCCGTAATATTTCAGACAGTTCGCGACACTGGAGGCACCAACAAGTATTCGTCCATTATGGATATTAACCTTTTAAAGCCTAGCGGTAACTTTACGTACCACCAGGTTTAACATTAAAAAATTCTACGTGGTGCCCACATTGCGTTTGTGTGTTTTGTACGGATCTCAGAACAAACAGCAACTTCTGCCTTATAAAACATTAAGAGATTGGTTTTTATAACCGAAGCGGAGAGTGTTTACAGCGCGGTACGCACTGAGTCCTTATATAAAACAGATACGCTTCGTCTTTAAAGAGTTAAACCAGGCGGCTGGTAGGCAGCCTGTTACCGCGGAGGTGCGGATTCGATCCCAGGGCGCACCGTGAGAGATTTTTTTTTTGGGTAATGCTTTCCTAGGAGTTGTCTTTCTCTGAGCACTTTAGTTGTGTATCACACCAAAGCTCTATATTTAAATGAATTCACCTACCATCGACTTGTATGATCTTCACAATTTGAAGCGTCGTTAAGTAAACACTAAAGAGAGAACCAGGACTGCAGCCATTAACTTTTTAAAGGAATTCTCGGTGGTGGAGTAAAATTCAGTTCGATTAATGTGTCTGTTTACTGTGCTAGACTGTGTAGTGGTAGTCAGAGAGTTACTTTGCGATGCATGTATTTTGGTTTCCTTGTTTCAAGCTCTAACAAGAACAGTTCAGGTAAGATTGTCCTGCTTTCTCGCTAGTTTTCCGCATACTCCCCTTCGAACTTTAGGTATTTTCCATATTAAGGGTTGCGCTTTCCCCTTTCCTGTTCATATTAGTCAGGGTTCTGTGCTATCAGCCGTTACGTTACGACTGTTTTCAAAATGCGATCATCTTTAAATTTGTGGCCGCGGCGGAAAAGATTCTGATCGCTCGGAGGCGAACACCTCTGACATAACCACAATCAGTGCATGTTCTTTAGTTACGAAATGATACGCCCCTTTGAATTACTACGTATTTTGTAGTCGACCTTCGTATTTAAAGCTTAGAGCTCAAATAAGTTATCTGTGTAGTCATGCTGTAATGTGTTTAGGATGTCGGAGCGTACAGTTCCAGAGTTTGTCACGGAACACCGGGTATCAACACTGAAATATATGCCAGGATATTGCCTTAAATTTTGTCACGAACGTTTCCCTTCTCATCCCCTTCATTCCATCATTACATGATGTACAGCACAACTTCAGTTTTAAATAATTGCTATATAAACCAAAAATAAACAAATGATTACACGTCAATGCATATTTGATTTCCAGACCGTTGGCAGCTGGAAGTTACACGTAGGAACTCTGAGCTTTTCCAATCGAGTCTGATTGCAATGACAACAGTACTTAGAATGAAAAGCATACATTATTTTTCCGCACACTGGACAGAGGACAACGATTGTATTAATGATGAATTACGTAAATGTTTAATGTATCCGTGAATTGGAGTCGCTTCTAAAAGATTTTTAGGTGGTACAATTTTTGCTTTTTCGGCAGAAACTTTGAATGAATTTTAGGCACCTTGTCAGTGATAAGGTCGAAGCCTGTTAATATCGTCATGGGTTTTTAATAGAGGACACAACGTAGTGTTAAATATTTCTATATATTAAACTAATACGGTAAATAGAATTATTCTTTATTATAAAAGGGGCCACGGTGGCGCAGTTGGTCGAGGCACTGCGATACAAACAGGAAGGGCGAGGGTTCGATTCCCGATGGTGTCAGTGGAATTTTTCATTGGCATAATCCTGTCGGCCGCACTATGGCCCTGGGGTCGACTCAGCCTCTAACAGAAATGAGTACCAGGAATATTTCCTGGGGGGTAAATGCGGCCGGTACGTAGGGCTGACAACCTTACCACCTTCATGTGCCGACTGTCTAGAAATCTGGAAGTCTCAACCTCCTGGAACCCTAAGGGCCTGTCCGGGCCTGCAATGGTACTGCTTTACCTTTATTATAAAAAAGACTTATTTTTATAAAGCCACATGTTTTAACCCTAAAGAATCATGACAGAGAAAATGTAAAAATATAAAGAAGGGTGGTGGTTAAAATATTTAAATTCTTATTATTGTAAAAATGAGATCTTCCTTACAAGGACTTTTATTACAATTCGTGCTATTGTATTAATAATCCAACGTAACTTAGCTTAGACTATAGAATGTAAAAAATTCTTGTCCATGTGGCTGTGTTTTATAATCAGTAGTATTTCCATGCTTATATAATAGGAAATGTAGAAACAACAGAAATTTTCTACCTCGATTTTCCATGATGGGAGGTAATTAGTCTAATTTTTACTCGCGTTTTTGTTGTTTGACTTATAAAAGAAAATACTCTGTCCCTGTATATGCAGCACATTTGTGTCATATTATTCCCTTACGCTGGAAATATTAAGAACGACGTTTTTTGAATTGTTCGAGTGTAGTTTTCTATTTCTTCTTTATTGAGGCGATAACGAGGCTTTATTGAGCCCGCAGTGTTTATTGATATTCTGAAGACAATTCTTACTGCGGTATAGACTGTTGTAACTTGGATTACAACACTCGAACCATTCACAAACATCCTCCGTTATATCTCAGGATAATGGAACGATATAATACAGTTACATAAACGTAGTCAACTTATTCTGTTTTGTAAGCCAAACCACTAAACCTCAAACAAAAATTAGCCTAACTGAGCTCCATCATAGAAAATCGATATGGTGCCTTCACTATGTCTACAATATAAGCATCAATATAGTCTTTATTATACAAAACAATGCATGTGTAAGAACGTTCTACAGTATATGTTCTTATTGAATCGAAGCTAAGAGAGGTGGAAATTTTAACACTATAGCACAAGTTGGAATGAAGTAAGTTACAAGGAAGAGATCCCTTTCACAATATTAAGAACTGGAAATGCTAACATCCTTTAATATTTTTATATTTTCTCGCATGTTGATGACTTTAAGTTAAAACATGATAAGCAATGGTTTTGTCTGCTGCATTAATTTAATATATTCACAGTCTGTCTTGCCACATGTAAGGACGACGCCCCACAAAAAGATGCTGAGTCGTTATATCTGCCCAAAGTGCAGAATATCTACAAAAAAAAATTCGTATTCAAAATGATACAGAAAACAAATTCGATGTACTTAGAACACGATAACTACATCGTTCAATAGAGAAACTTTAAAATTTTGTTTCAAATGTGCTGGGTCACATTTATTGCAAGCTGCTGTCACTGGACGTGACTAGATTTTTAAAATGGCTACCCCCCCCCCCCCAAAGAAAAGAGCCTGTCTGTTTTGGGGCGAAGACAGTGCCAGTAACAGCTGTGCACGACGCATGTCACACCCACCTTCACAAGGACGGTCTGTACTAAAGATAAGGGTAGGTTATGCACTGTTGTGTGGGTGTGAAACTTTGTCCCTCACTTGACAAGTGGCGACACTATACACCAAGGTACGTCTCTTTCACTGGAGCGCACCCACACCCATTTAAAACAAGCTTCAGCCTATGAAATCGTTAGTATCTAACAGAGTCTATAGTAATTTTGTAGTTAAAGTCTAAGTATACACCTGTTTTGCAAGAATTTGTGAAATTACGAACTGTACCAAAAACTATCAAGCGTGTTTATGTCTACATACCTATAGTCTCTCAAAAATCGCTGTTAACATTCACACAAATTCCTTACGAGCATCTTTCTTTAGATATTCATTTCAACATCTTGCTACATTTTGAATTCCAAGAACACAGAAGAAGATGAAAAGATATTCAAATTTTCACCACAAATTCCGATTGTTTGATGTGGTCTTTGTGCTTTGCAGGGAGTTACAGACATGTCTGGCGTTTCCTCATTGCTACCCAACTGCAAAACCGCGTATCTTAGATGACTGCAAGCTCTTCCTTTGTTTCAGAGTTCAGTCGCTTTACACACCGTGAAAACTCAAATACCTTACAAGTAGCAGAGAGTTCCGTCAGGAACAATTGTGCTGTGTGCCCACAAAGTTGTCTGAACCCCACCAAAACCCTTATTTAATTAACGATGGCGGTAACAGCGTTTGTGGCGTAGCGGATGTTGCTAAATTTATCTGGTACGGTGTGACCTAACCGTCTACTTCGCTTGTTTAAAACTGGCCAGTTTATGTAGGCTAAAGCCATACAAAAACATACCGGTACCAGAATTTCTTTGGATTGGCTAAGATTTTGCGGTATTTTTCACTAAAGAATTACGTGAATTATAAAAATTCTTTAAACCTTGCCTGTTCTGCGTATTTAGCCATCATTTCGCTTACAGAAAAAAGTAATATATCATTAGGTGGAATAGAGTCCGTACCGCGCAGTAAACACTCCGTCTCGCTTATAAAGATCAGTCAGTTAATATTGAATAGGTAAATAATCGCTGTTTTTTTTTTTTTTCCTGAGATCCACACAAAACACATAAATACACTGTGTGGGCAGAATGTAGAATCCATGAATGTTAAATCTGTTAGTACATAAAGTAACCACTGGGTTTTAAGCGGCTAACGCTAAATAATAAAGACAAATTTAGTCAAAACGACCATCTTGTATTATAAAAACAATATTTGTCTTTATAGAACGCTTCATGTTTCAACCCCTAGAGGTTATCATCAGACACAAGTAAATAAAAAGGAAAGCAATCACGTATCCATCTGTACTGATGACACTTTGGAGTCGAAACATGTAGCGTTATATAAAGATATGTACTTTTTTAATAAAAGGTAATTCTGTTGAATAAAATTTTCCATTATTTATTTTACGAAACACAACAGAATGGCTTCTCTGTGCATGCCAATCAAGCTGGTACCCATCCTCCTGCTGTGTACTTTCTTTCATCCGGCTCAATCCATGTAGCCGTTCTGTTCACACGATAATTCGGACTAAGAACCTTCACTGGCAACAAGCACTTTGGGCTTGTTGGTATAAACCAGAGAGTCTTGGACGGGAGTTGAGTAATGGGACGAGCGAGGGAAACCTCGCGCGCTGTGAAACTGACTATCGCCTGGTATAGGTATTTGTGACTGTATACTACTGTCCACAGACAGGAGGTTATCCCTGCTAGGAATGCAATATACGCGCATGCGCAAGGTTGCGTGGTCAGAGACAGGTTGCTGCCAGTCGTCACGAAAACATTCGCACAGTGCGCAGTCGCTACCTGCACGCTATTCTCAGTGCTAGACGTGTTCAATCTGTATCACAGCTCACCTATAGGTCTGTATATTGTAATAGAACTGTCTGTCTGTCTTACCAACAGGAGCCCAACGGCATTCTCTATAGCCAGCAGTGCCCCCATATCCATACCCGTAATATGGAAATCTCAGCATAAAGAACTAAATCAATGGCAGTAACTAGAAAAAACCCCGGAGAGTTAAAATATTAATTAATAACAAAATAATTGAACAATGGATGGATTTTATATATTTAGGAAGTCATATTTCGCCGTTTGAACACCAAAAATATATTGAGAGGAACTTGATGAAGTATAATAATTTAAATGGAGTTTTGAGAAGAAATTTTGGGCAACAGATGAGGAAAGACCGTCAAATTAGATGCCACAATGTAACAGCAAGACCAGCCCTCCTTTATGGCAGTGAGTGCTGGACGCTACGTCAGAAAGACAGAAACAGAATTAACAGTTCACAAATGGAATTCATACGCCCACTAACTGGAGTAACTTTACGAGACGGAATTAAAAGTGAAGGTGTGAGAAATCGTTGGCAAGTACATGGAATGGTTCAGGAAGTTCAAAACTACCAATCTAAACGGATGCAGCATGTTCTAAGAATGCCAGCTAACCGCCTGCCCCCAAAACTACTAAAGTACAAACCTCATGGTCGCAGAGATTTGGGGAGACCACATCGCCGATGGACAGATCAGTTCCTGTAGTCGCAGAACGGGCAACGATACCCAAACTGCCAATGGGAAGAAGAAGAAGAAGAAGAAGAAGAAGGAGGAGGAGGAGGAGGAGGAGAAGAAGGAGGAGGAGGAAAAGAAGAAGAAGAAAGAGGAGGAGGAGAAGGAGAAGGAGGAGAAGAAGAAGAAGGAGGAGAAGGAGAAGAAGGAGGAGAAGAAGAGGAAGAAGCAGAAGGAGGAGGAGGAGAAGGAGGAGGAGGAGAAGGAGGAGGAGGAGAAGGAGGAGGAGGAGAAGGAGGAGGAGGAGAAGAGGAAGAGGAAGAAGAAGAAGAAGAAGAAGAAGAAGAAGAAGAAGAAAAAGAAGAAGGGGGAGGAGGAGAAGAAGAAGCCCCCTTACCCACCGCCCACGTCCACCCCCGGGCCTCATCTTGAGGTCTGCTGTCTGCACTGACTGTAGCCTGAACGCCAAAAAAAGCAGTTGCAGCTGCCTGGTAGGGTGATGCAGACGTAGGAAGGACGGATGACGAGTAGTGTAAATAGGCTACGTAAAAGGGGCGGCATCTTGGACACATTTGACTCGGAGGAGGACCCAGTGTTGCGTAATGAATCTTTGTTTTCTACACAAGGCGTAACATTTCTGTACTGACAGCTGTTGTTGGCTTCTCCACAAGATTATAGTGTATGGCATTCTACTTTCCACCACCAGATGGCAAACCTAAAGCTGATATTATTAAAGTGGATCTAATAAAATATACCCTGGACATGTGGGCTGGGTTTATATGAAAATTAGGGTACTATGGTACGTGACATAATGCACTTTCTTATATATCAAAGTTTCGTGGTAACTTACTGCCTCCATCTTCACTACGGACCCTGAAGATGGAGGCAGTAGCTATTCACCTAGAATACTGTACGATGTCACAACCTAGAATACCGCATTCTGAAAACGTATTTAATGTTATATAATTAAACCCACAAACAGCATTTGTGTTAGTCAGATTTGTGGGTGTGAATATCAGGTCAGGTAATTGCGGATGACGTCACTGAGACGAGGATTATGATTTTGAGGCAGGGCTTAATACGCACTTATGATCAAAGTTTCTGTAACGACCGCACTTTATGTCGTATACATTAGATGACAGTGCCGGGGGAGGCAGTTGGAAACTAAACGTGAGCTAACGCAGGCAATATAAGCAAGATCTGTCCAAATATACTCCATTGTATTGAACTCGTAGGGAGTCATTACTGTGAAAGGCAGGGGACATATTACGACGTAATTTCTGTTGAACTGAAACATGAAGTCAGCAGTTGCTTGTTCTAGATCAGTTTATGGTTTATGATAACTCTTGTTAACCTTTTAAAGCCTAGCGGTAACTTTATGTATGACCAGGTTTAACATTAAAAATTCTACGTGGTGCCCACATTGCGTTTATGTGTTTTGTACTGATCTCAGAACAAACAGCAACTTTTGCCTTATAAAACATTAAGAGACTGGTTTTTATAACCGAAGTGGAGAATGTTTACAGCGCGGTACGCACTGAGTCCTTATATAAAACAGATACGCTTCGTCTTTAAACGGTTAACCAGTTAATACATTATTTACGGTATCAAAAATTCCTACATAAAAGTAATTCTGTTAACTCAAAAATAGCTCTGCGTCATAGAGGTACTCCTAGACTACGTGAAAATCACATTGATTGGAAAATTAATGCAAACGTTTCGAACTCCTCCTGCTGCCTGTGAAATCCTATTTTTAGGAGCTGGTACCAGGCACTGCGATGCAATCCGCTGTGTGTCTCGTGCAGCGGAAATGAAATCGTGCCACTGGCAGATGTTTCTAAGGCAGCACCACTTCGAAATGACGAAACAGCGCACTCATTAACCGAGGAGGGAAGGCCGATGCCTGGTGACTGCAAACTATGTGATTCCGACATTCAAACATTGTTATCACGGGTTGATCATTGATGTTCAAACGCTTTTCTTGTGTGTTTTGGTGCGCGCCATGTCATGATCGGTGTCTCACCAAAGTTTCATTCATGTAACTTGAATTTTTGAAACATTTGTAGCAATTTTGGTGCGAGTTTTTTTTTCGTACCCAAGAAAGGAAGCATTAAACAAGCAGACCGGATGACTGTATGGAATAGAATTCACCTCATCGAGGCCTCACCATGACACTCAGACACACACCACACTCGGTAGGACGCCTCTGGACGAATGATCAGCCCCACGCAGAGACCTCTACCTGACAACACAAAACACTCACTAGAGACAGACATCCATGCCACCGGCGGGATTCGAACCCGCAATTCCAGCATGCGACCGGCCACACTCCCACGCCTTAGACCGCGCGGCCACTGGGATCGGCAGGCCAGATAGAACCTGTAATTTAAAAAATGCACCTCTAATGGAAAAAACACGTACTCGTTTAATTCATTCTTCCAGTCGCAGCTTACCCGGTACAAGCTGTTACCTTCTCCTATAGCCCAAGTTGTAATACGTCTGTACGCACTCGAACGAACTGCGTGTTCGTTCAATTGGGGGGGGGGGGGGGCGCCCCCCGGTCAGGCAACGGGCTGTTGCCTTCGAGTCAAATCATTTTTTCCGTGACAGTCTTTTTTTCCATTTATCAAACTGCTTCTTATTTGGCCTTACAAAAATGCAAGGTTTTTACTGTGTCGATGCATTTGGGCGTATTATCTACGTTCTTAATTACATTTTTCCTACTTTTGTATATAAGACGGTTATTGAGTAACTAGGGCACATCAGGGTTCCGTTCTTCTGGGATGTGGCCTCCGCTGCACTGCTTCGAAGCTGCATTTGCAAGTTAGGAAATGTACGCACTGTGTAACAGTTCTGGCGCATTCTGTCTGTTAGTGCCTCTAGATCTTCAGTTTGTGAATGCTAAATTTGAAGTCTGTTCTGTAAACAGCCTAACGCTGCTGATTTCAAACAAAGCGATGATAATTTCTATAGGACTATTTTAACCCTTTAAGAACGAAAAATAATCCATTTTATTTAAAGACACATTCCGTACTGCGCAGTAAACACTTGACACCTCGGTTATAAGAACAAATCACTGATTGTTGTATAAGCAAAAATTAGATTTTTTTCTGACATAAATACAAAACGTGTAAATACTCTGTGAGCAGAATATCGAATTTGAAATGATAACACTGGTGATGCATACAGTAACCGCTAGGCTTTGAAAGGTTAAACGCGTCTGCCGACTCCTTACAGAGCAACTGCATCATGGCTGAAATCATGTGAAATATAAAGACATGGTTGAGATTACGGCAGACTCTTCCTTCGTAGTCTGAAAGCATTAAATTATCTTACTAATATTCCTGTTAGCGGATACACGTTCAAATTTGTGGGAAGCTACACCCTTAACTTATTAGTAATGGAAGACCTTCTTAATACAGTAAACACAACCGAAGAAGCACAACCAAACTTTCTCATAAAGACATTGATAACTGAGTACGTTCCTTTTGTAGATGTGTGATAACTATTGTACATATCTATGTGTTAATATGTTGACGACCTTCTGTTGTTGGTGACGTCACTTGAGTAAGTTAAATGATTAACCTTTTAAAGCCTAGCGGTAACTTTACGTACCACCCGGTTTAACATTAAAAAATTCTACGTGGTGCCCACATTGCGTTTATGTGTTTTGTACGGATCTCAGAACAAACAGCAACTTTTGCCTTATAAAACATTAAGAGATTGGTTTTTATAACTGAAGTGGAGAGTGTTTACAGCGCGGTACGCACTGAGTCCTTATATAAAACAGATATGCTTCGTCTTTAAAGGGTTAAACTTTTCTCATTTTTTTCTCACAAAACCAACAATCAGTTATTTGAAATTACACTAAATATTATATCACATAAAAAATATACAGAACCATTCCACGTTATACGGCCTATTGGTGCCTTGTTCTTAAAAATTGGCAGTCGGTATAGTGACTAAGCTACGGGCTGGAGAGCTGAGAAGACTTGGTTCGACTCCCGACAAGGGAGAGGTGTTCTGTTCCATAAAACGTCGGATCCGAATATGGAACTCTGTCGCCGGGGGTGAAGCAACCAGAGGGTTACTCTATCCACTCACTCACCTCCGTGTATTGCCCCCCCCCCCCCCAGTGACATTGTGTGCTTAAGGAGAACTTTACCTTACTTGTAAAATTGGGTATCACTGTGCATGAATAAACTCTTTGATTAATGGTGTTTACCTGCCGTAAGCGATGGCACGAAACTCGCGTTGCAATGAGGAGAACTTTAAGGAAGAGGAGGTGCCAAGATTGATAGGCAACCTTCAAGTACGTATCGGTTGCAAACATGCATAACAAATATTATGCCGGAGTTTCTGTGACTATAAAGATTGCTCTAATCTGAGAACTTGCCACTGTCACTAAAATGAATACCGCTACGCCAGCATCTGTGTAAAAGGCTGATATCTGAACATCAGATTAATTTCTCTTTTTCTGTTCTTACCTGTCGTGTGTCTTGGATCGCGTGGCTTGCCATTCTCTTGTACAGGGATGTCGAGAGAGACATGTTGTTGTCTGCAACATACACTTTGCTACTCGTTGAAGAGTCATGCGACTGGCCGACATAATGTTTACATTACGATCATTTAAGGAACGTATTGTTCTGAGTAAGAAATGCTAATATTTTGAAGTGTTAAGCAAATATTGGTAATTGAGAACAGAAAATCTCTTAACAACTCATTTCAGACTGGAGAGTTAAGTAATAGAAGGCTGTAAAGTGCTTCTGAATTCTCGAATGTCTTTGCAGCACAGCCGATGTCATTGCCTAGCTTTACAGACTGTATTGCCTAGCTTTACAGGCTGTATTGCCTAGCTTTACAGACTGTATTGCCTAGCTTTACAGACTGTATTGCCTAGCTTTACAGGCTGTATTGCCTAGCTTTACAGACTGTATTGCCTAGCTTTACAGACTGTATTGCCTAGCTTTACAGACTGTATTGCCTAGCTTTACAGGCTGTATTGCCTAGCTTTACAGGCTGTATTGCCTAGCTTTACAGGCTGTATTGCCTAGCTTTACAGGCTGTATTGCCTAGCTTTACAGGCTGTGTTGCCTAGCTTTACAGGCTGTATTGCCTAGCTTTACAGGCTGTATTGCCTAGCTTTACAGACTGTATTGCCTAGATTTATAGGGCGGTTCTCACGTGTCTTGTTAAGTGTAGTGATTCATTATGTATAAACTAAAACATTCATTCATTCATTCATTCATTCATTCATTCGTTCGTTCGTTCGTTCGTTCGTTCGTTCGTTCTTTCTTTCTTTCTTTCTTTCTTTTTTTCTTTCTTTCTTTCTTTCTTTCTTTCTTTCTTTCTTTCTTTCTTTCTTTCTTTCTTTCTTTCTTACGACAGGTCCATAACCTCTTCCAAAGCGAGTTCTCCACACAGTACGACCTAGTGGGTCCTCTTTCAATTTCCAGTATCCTTTCTTTTCCTTAAGGTCGTCTAATAGCTGCTTACGTCTTCTTCCCGCCACTTCTATCCTTCCCGCTATGTTTCCGTCAGTAACATGTTTTAGAAGGCAGTTCCTAAGCAAGACGTGACCAATCCAGTTAGCCTTCTTTTTATTGTATGTAGGATACTCCTGTCCTCCTTGACTCTGTGTAATACTTCTTCATTTCTCACACGATCCGTCAAAGTGGCCTTCTCTGATCTTCTCCAGCACCACATTTCTAAACTTCCCAGATATACAAAAACACTAATCACCAACAAATGCACAAAGAGAGTTTTATCATCAATCGTATCACAGTTCTACATGTTTCGATCCTGCTGGGTCATCTTCAGAGAGAACATTCTTACTCAACTATAAATCGCAACCTGAGTGTAACGATAACAAAAAGTTCTCCCTGAAGATGACCCAGCAGGATCGAAACATGTAGGAGTGTGTTACGATTGATGATAAAACTCTCTTTGTGTATTTGTTGGTGATCAGTATTTTTGTATAATATAGTGCACGGACATGGAACACATTAAATTTCCCAGATATGTATCGATCTACTTTCCGAAGTGTCTCTCTTTCAGCACCATATATAGATATACTCCGAATGTAGCACTGCACCAGTTTCTTCCTTAAATTAAATCCAATTTTCTGGTAGATAGAGTGTTCTTCCCGCTGAGTGCTGCTTTTACCACGGCAAGCCTGGGTTTAATTCCACGTGTAAAATGCCTCATTTATTATCATGCTAACGCAAGATTTGAAATATTCCACATCCTCCAGCTGTTCTGATCAATCATACTCTGTGCTGGGGATGGTTGTCTTGAGATTCCCTTTACCATGGCTTTTTCTACATTCATTTAGAGACGCGCATCCGGAATATTTCCATGGGGGGGGGGGGGCCGGCCCGCCCGGGGGGGGGCTGACCCTGAGGCTATTTAAAATTTATATTTGATTTTGAAAATTATTTTATAAAAATCATGCTGTAAGCACAACATAACACTGCCTGCAACTGCATTTATATACATACGAATATAACTGCATATTCCGTGACTCAATCACAGTGTCCTATCTTCTTGTTTTATTTTAATTTTATTAATTTATTTTTCAAAATTCTAATGTACCAGTCATCAGCCGATTTAAGTGGCTGATTTCGGCTGAAGGGTAAATCGGGTAAAACTTTGGTATCATAATATCTACAAAATCTGTGTTTATTAAATTTCGGTTTTGGGGGTTTGGGGTCTGGCTGTATCCCGGCAGTCCCCTCCCGTGGGTGCGCCCTTGTTCTTTTACATTCCGTAGCATCTTCCAATTTAAATTATTCTGTCAGTCATTCCCTATAACACCGTTATTCTTTAAGCCGGTAGCACAATATCAAATAGAACCTGTAGTTTAAAAACTGCACCTCTAGTGGAAAACACCTGCTCATTTAATTCGTTCTTCCAGTCGCAGCTTACCCGGTACAAACTGTTACCTTCTCCTATAGCCCAAGCTGTAATACCTCTGTAAGCAATCGAACGAACTGCGTGTTCGTTCGATTCGCCTCCTGCCCCTCACGCAACGGGCTGTTGCCTTCGAGTCAAATTATTTTTTCCGCCACATTTTTTTTGCTATTTATCAAGCTACATATTTATTTGGCCTTACAAAAATGCAAAGGCCGATCCCAGTGGCCGCACGGTCTAAGGCGTAGGTCTGCGGCCGAGCGCTTTCTGAGATCGTGGGTTCGAATCCCACCGGGGGCATGGATGTTTGTCTTGTACGGTGTTTGTGTAGTCAGGTAAAGGTCTCTGCGACGGGCCGATCCCTCGTCCAGAGGAGTCCTACCGACTGTGGTGTGTGTCTGAGTGTGATCAAGTGAAAATAAAAAAACCCTTTATACCTACTGTGAACAGGTAGGTAGAAGCGGGAAGGACTGCGAAAAAAAACGCGAAGTTTTTGCAGTGTTAATGCTGTTGGGCGTATATCTGCCTTCTTAATTACACTGTCTATATGTTTGTATGTAAGACGGTTACTTAGTAACTACGGAACGTTAGGGCTTATCCTATGGCACGTGATACTCCCTCTAGAGTAAATCTCTTATGGCGTACCTGCAATTTGCCATACTCGTATGTACCTACTGGCATTAACCCTTTAAAGACGAAGCATATCTGTTTTATATAAGGACTCAGTGCGTACCGCGCTGTAAACACTCTCCACTTCGGTTATAAAAACCAGTTTCTTAATGTTCTATAATATTAACCCTTTAAAGGCGAAGCGTATCTGTTTTATATAAGGACTCAGTGCGTACCGCGCTGTAAACACTCTCCACTTCGGTTATAAAAACCAGTCTCTTAATGTTTTATAAGGCAAAAGTTGCTGTTTGTTCTGAGATCCGTACAAAACACATAAACGCAATGTGGGCACCACGTAGAATTTTTTAATGTTAAACCTGGCGGTACGTGAAGTTACCGCTAGGCTTTAAAAGGTTAATATTTGTATATAGAGAAGTATTGTAATCTCTAGCTTTTGGGATATTCTACAAAAACCGACTGTAATGTGATACGATTTTCCTTGACGACTGCTCTTGGATTTCGTCTCTGAATATTTTTGTCACCTTTCTAACGTATGGATCAGTATTAATGGAGATTATCAGTTATTTTCCTTTGTCCTGGTGTACTTTTGCCTGTATCATTCAGATATTTTAGATTGATTTTAGATATAATATCCAAATTTAAATTTATTAGTAGCTTTTTTACCTAAATAACTAACTCCATGCAGTAGAGGCCTTCTTGAGAAGCTAATAGTTTCTCAGCTAGTCAAAAAATTCCCCTCATTTTATGAAACCCGGAGATTCATTACCGCAGTCACAAGAGCCCGCCTCCTTTCCCTATCCTAAGCCAGCTTTTTACCTACGTAGTAATAAGGCCGTTGTGATCATTGTGTCCAACTAATTCTGCTTATCTTCACTGATCATTGGTATAGAATTCAATGCACACAGCGTACAAGGGTATTCACCTGATACAGGCTGCCCTGATCTTTTATATACTGTATTTATGCTTATATTATTATAGGCTGCTTTTCTGTATGCTCCATTATTGTGACCCTTAGCTAAATTAGTTTTGCCTCTAACATTCCTCTAACCAAATAATGTTCATGTTGTTACTGCCAAGACAGAACTAACAATGCACACGCTGTATGTAAGTATATAATGTATCAGTATCACCCTTACATGTTTCGGTGGTCAATCCACCATCGTCAGGGGGCACCAAAGGTCAGAAGCACCGTTTTGCACTCAATAGTCATGTGATGTTACATTTAAGAATATTCCGAGGTCTTAGTTTGTGATAATTCACTCTTGCTCGAATCGTTACAGTCGAAATAACATGACAATTCACTGTCTCTCAGACTGTACAGTTAAAGCGACGTGATTCACAAATATAGCATATATATATACAGCAATTATTGATAAAATGTTAAAAAAGTTTACATTAAAAATACTACGATGTGCTGGAACTGGGGCTGGCGTTGTGTACAAGCGATATTGATCTCTGGTGGATCTCGCCCTTACGTCGTGTGTGTGTGTGTGTGTGTGTGTGTGTGTGTGTGTGTGTGTGTGTGGCGAATCCGGAAGGCATCTGTGCGAAGTCGTAGTGTTGTACTTTGCATTTTCAAGCTGTTCTAAAAAATATTTCAGCCGCAAGTACTGAATTGCGCAAATCCATGGCTATATACACCCTTTCGGTTTATAAACGTACTCATTTTAAGAAATTTTTTTTTCAATGATGCAACAGCCCCTAATGGGCCTCCTCATTATCAAGGCGTCACTGTCACAGTTAAACACATCACACTCGGTAGGACAACTCTGGATGAGTGATCAGCCCGACGCAGAGACATCTGCCTGAAAACACACAACACTCACAAGAGACAGACACACATGTCCTCAGCGGGATTCGAACCCACAATCCAAGTAAGCGAGAGGTTGCAGACTCACGCCTTAGACGGCGCGGCCACTGGGTTTTATGAAAGTAATTTGCTTTAAATTTTGTGTCCAGTAGCTATAGATAATATTTACATTCCTGCTTGTGTACTTGAGCCTATTGTGTGTTGCGTGACGTGACGTTCCGATTTTCCGTAACTGGGGCAATAAAGCAGACATCCCTTACGTGTGCGCCAGCTTTTCACATTCGGGTTTAAACATGAGGATTTTTAAACCTTTAAAGACGAAGCGTATCTGTTTTATATAAGGACTCAGTGCGTATCGCGCTGTAAACACTCTCCACTTCGGTTATAAAAACCAGTCTCTTAATGTTTTATAAGGCAAAAGTTGCTGTTTGTTCTGAGATCCGTACAAAACACATAAACGCAATGTTGGCACCACGTAGAATTTTTTAATGCTAAACCTGGTCTATGTAACGTTACCGCTAGGCTTTAAAAGATTAAATCAGTAGCCAAATAGCCGGATTTATTTGCATTGTTTAAATGCTAGGTCTTACGAACGCTGATAGGTTGCAACATTTGAATGTACAAAAAATAAAACGTTGAAAGAGAGGGGTTCTGCACGTGTCAGATAATATTATGCAGTACACAAAGCAGTGAGAAGTCATTAGTGATGAATAGGAAGTACACCTTTTTTCTTACTACAGGATTTTTGGCAACAAAATTTAATGCCTTATGTAATGAAGCACTGCAAAATGGAAAAGAAAACATTTTGAAAGTATGTGTACTCCACTGTACTCCATACGAGATTTGAGGTACTCATGAAGCCGAATATTAAGATTGTGGTGATGCCGTGTAGTCCCGTACTTAGGCACACACGTTTGGGAGGAACCTTGACATCTACCCATCAGAATACAGGAAGTCACATCCTGGAAGACGTAATGTCGGGTGCGTTTCACTTCTCTTAATTTCTATAAAGACTCTTAGACCCTGCTTATTTCTCATTCACATATCCATCATACTTACAGTAGAACACACTGGAATTTTCCCATCTTTATTTCCAATATTCTCCATTTATTGCGTTCTTCTGCGTCTTGGGCTGAGAATTTATTTCCATTATTAACATGAGGCAGGCTGGGTATGTAAGAAGCGTGGCGTTGTTGGGCTGCGAACGAATATTGTCTTTCAGGGAGACTCCGCTAACTAACTGACTAATTAACTAACTAACTAACTAACTAACTAACTAACTAACTAGCTAACTGACTGACTGACTGACTGACTAACTGACTAACTAACTAACTGACTGACTGACTAACTCACTAACTAACTGACTAACTGACTAACTAACTAACTAACTAACTAACTAACTAACTAACTAACTAACTAACTGGCTCCATGGAGCAGAGGCCTTCTTGAAAAGCTAACAGTTTCTCAGCTAGTCAAAAAATTACCCGCATTTTTTGGAACCTGGAAGTTCATTACAGCATTCACAAGAGTCCGCCACCTGTCCCTATCCTGAGCCAGCTCAATCCAGTCCATGCCCCATCCCACTTCTTCAAGATCCATTTTAATATTATCCTCCCATCTACACCCGGGTCTCCCAAGTGGTCTCCTTCTCTCAGGTCTCCCCACCAAAATCCTGTGTGCACCTCTTTTTTCCCCCATACGTGCTACATGCCCCGCCCATCCCATTCTTCTCGATTTGATTATCCGAATAATATTTGGTGATGAGTACAGGTCATTAAGTTCCTCGTTATGTAGTTTTCTCCACTCCCCTGTCGCCTCGTCCCTCTTAGGGCCAAATATCCTCTTCAGCACCCTGTGAAATGAATTATTCCCCGTTGAAGTTTATCAAAAATTTCGCACTAGGATAGAAACCATAAGGGTGTGTCTTCGTCCTCAACACTCAGTCAGTCAGTCAGTCAGTCAGTCAGTCAGTCAGTCAGTCAGTCAGTCACGCCATTACTGGCTGTGAAAATGGTCGTATTTAACACACCTCTAACTCATTCCCTTAGGCTCGTTCCTAGCCTCACCCTTCCCCCCTTTCCGTAGCCCGGATTAACCAGATTTTCTCCAAGTTTTCCAAATAACCGACACACTTCTTTTTTCCAACCACTGTACCATCCACGCAATCCAGATGAAACCACCCTGGAGACGGACTCCTTACCTTCTTCCGAAACGTCGAAATACACTTTTTTACCACCAGGTGTATAAAACGAAAAGAAGACTACGGAGGTGAAAGGTTGATAACCTACAGCGAAATTTTATTTTTTACAAGAAGAGTAAGAAGAAATAAAAATAAAAAAAGGCTTCTGCAGAAGCGGTGGATGACAGAGTATATCAGGCTGACTGGTCGTCTAATTAAGCTACGGATCAGCAGTGATGCGTGGCCTACCGGTTCAGAAACACTCGGCTTATGCTTTACAGCGTATTAATCTTTGTTAAACTCCAGTTGCTGCCACAGTAAGATTGTGTGTGGGGCAGTAGAAGATAAAATCATGCACGTTTAAACTTTGGGGGGTTTAAAGGTTTAAGAGAATTATTGTCATTCTAACATTATTCATGAATTATGTCTCACAGGTTTAGTTACATAATAATCTCGTTTTGTTTGCTGCTATGAGTAGGATCAATAAGGATGACTTGGAAGTGGACGAAGTAACAGCTTTGTCGAAAATGACAATGAAGCAGCTAGGTGAGGCTCCACCGTGGTTGTTTTTACAGTATTGCTGGTAACAAAGCAAAACGAAGCAAAGCAAAACATAACGTAGCAGAGCAGAACAGAACAGAACAGAACAAAACAAAACAAAACGAAACAAAGTAATTGACCTGCACCGCATAACAATGCATTCGCAAACTAAATGATCGATAGATCACTACATCTCTGGCTGCTCGTAAGAGAATCTGCCACGGCCGTGCCATGGCTCAGGCGGTTAGTCGCCGGCCTCCCACCGCGGAGGTTCGGGTTCCATCTCGCGTCAGTCCATGTGGGATTTGTGGTGGACAAAATGGCACTGGGACAGATTTTTCCCCGACTTCTTCGGTTTTCCCCTGTCAATATCATTCCACCGGTGCTCCATTACTAGGAAAAGGACAAAAAATAATAATAACCTTCGCCTTCATCACAGGGTTGCACAAGAAGCCTCAAGGCTGCGGTGCGTCCGTAGCGTCTGCTGCGGGGCCCTTCATCAATTAAAAAAAAAGAGAGAACACGCCAGTGTTGAAAGTGGTTTCCGTGCAGCAGCTGCCATATTTTCAACACTTAACAAAAAGCTTATGCACAAGAATTCGGGTATTTCAGTTTTGTGTCTTTTATTTAGTTATAATAAGAATCAGTTTAAACTTTCATATAACACTACATATTACAAGTATTGCAGTGAATTCTGCCTTAAATGGTGCTCAAATAACAGCACTTTGG
This sequence comes from Coptotermes formosanus, assembly GCA_013340265.1. Classification (NCBI taxonomy): domain Eukaryota; kingdom Metazoa; phylum Arthropoda; class Insecta; order Blattodea; family Rhinotermitidae; genus Coptotermes; species Coptotermes formosanus. The sequence goes on along the minus strand of BLKM01000786.1, from coordinate 44,274 downwards.
CTTAAACACCTTATAATAAAATTACGTGTATTAATATGTTTCGTTTCGTTTCGTAGCCCTTCCCTCTTCTACCTGTTCACAGCAGGTGTAGAGGGTTAGTTTTTTATTTTCACTTGATCACACTTAGGCACACACCACAGTTGGTACGACTCCTCTGGACGAGGGATCGGCCCGTCGCAGAGACCTCTACCTGACAACACAAACACTGTACAAGAGACAAACATCCATGCCTCCGGTAGGATTCGAACTCACAATCCTAGCAAGCGAGCGACCGCAGACCCACGCCTTAGACCGCGCGGCCACTGGGGTTGGCGTAATAATACGTAACAAGGTAATTAGTGATCTTACACACATGCATTGCGGATTGTTGTTATGCGGTGTGTTTGTAACCTGTCAGTGCCGTATGTTTAGTAACTGGCAGTAATGCTGCTATCATTCTGTGCAGAATTTTTGTCTTCAAGTCTGCTATACAGAAATATAGAAATTAAGGTATATAGAAATATAATTTTGCCTGTTGCATTTTGTGGGAGTGAAACTTGGTCTCTCACATTGAGGGAGGAACATAGGCTGAGGGTGTTCGAGAATAGGGTGCTGAGGAAGATATTTGGGACTTAGAAGGACGAGGTAACAGGGGAGTGGAGAAGGCTTCAACCCATTTTTTGTATGATTTGTATTCCTCGCGAAATATTATTCGGGTCATCAAATCGAGAAGAATGAGATGGGTGGAGCCTGTGGCACGTATGGGAGAGAGGGGAAGTGCATAGAGGGTTTTGGTGGGGAGACCTGAGGGAAGGAGACCACTTGGAAGACCCATGTGTAGATGGGAAGATAATATTAAAATGGATCTTCAAGAAGTGGGATGGGGAGGCATGGACTGGATTGAGCTGGCTGAGGATAGGGACAGGTGCCAGACGCTTGTGAATGAGGTAATGAACCTTCCGGTTCCATAAAATGCGGGCAATTTCTTGACTAGCTGAGAACCTGTTAGCTTTTTGGAGTTAGTTAGTTAGTTGGCTGTAATGATTGTTCAGTGTACACTCTGATTTGCTGCCGTTTATATATTTTTCTCCTGATTATCCAGCTTTTTCAGAAATCGTCTTACTTTTCACTGTACAGAAACTGGATCTTTCAGTCGGTGTAGGGCAGGGGTTGTCACAATGAGGCTGGAGTGTATTTTCTTCGAAAATAGTATTCAGGTGACTTACGTGCACATGGTGCTAACCGCGAGGGTTGTTTTAAAATATCTCCTAAAGAAAGGAGATTGAGGTGAGTGGTAGCTTCACGCTTCAACCGGTTTTTTCCCGGAGAAAGAACTGACGGTAACAATTTGAGTAGGGACCTTGGTGGCCCAAGAGCTGGTTTGGAGGTTTGGAAACAGACAGAAATTTCTTGCTCCTGCCAGAAATCGAACCTTAATTCCTCGGTCATCTAGCCAGTAGCCTCGTTACTTTACTCACTAAGCTATCCTGGCTCCAGTATGGAAGTAATAGCTGTCAATAAGAAATTTAAAATTGTCCATACCGTGTGCGAGTCATTCCGCAAACAATCACAACGTAAACAACAGTTCCACCATCTTGGACGAGGCCAATACCCGGTTTAACATAACAGGACCCAGCACGTGTGTTTCTACATTATATCTCGTGGCACCATCTACGACGAAAAGTTACAACACACCAACAGCATTCGTATATATTTCAACAATTCATCTGGACAACAGTGTTTTTTAACAAATGTTTAAATAACCAGGCTGTTATAATTTTAAGTGTTTTAACCCTTTAATGACGAAGCGTATCTGTTTTGTATAAGGACTCAGTGCGTACCGCGCAGTAAACACTTTCCACTTCGGTTATAAAAACCAGTCTCTTAATATTTTATGAGGCAAAAGTTGCTGTTTGTTCTGAGATCCACACAAAACACATAAACGCAATGTGGGCACAACGTAGAATTTTTTAATGTTAAACCTGGTTGTATGTAAAGTTACTGCTAGGCTTTAAAAGGTTAATTGTTCTGTATGTCTGCCCTGAAGATGGTGTGAAGTCACATCGAAACATGTCGGAAGTTTTGTGAAGTTTGTTGTGCGGTGTTTTCTTGTTGTGTATTAACTGTTAATAAGAAACTTATTTTTACGTGACATCTGTAATTTCTTTTAGTTTTATCGAATTGAATACGTATTAAATTTGAAATACGGGATTTTCTTCAGACACTACTTTGTACAGTATTTTCCGATAAGATTAAAGAAACTTTGATACGTGCTTCGCGTATAATAGAGATACTGAAATGGTATTACTCAAATTTGAGTTCTTCTAGACATATTTATTCTCAGTGCAGACCCAAACCATAAAATTTTTACTAAGTTTGTACTGTCGTTTTGAATAAAACAGCATAGATGTACGACAGAGAGACACCACCCACCTGCCCATAATTATCTCGCTTTATACATAAAAGCATAAATAGCTGGTGACAAATATAATAATTTATTACCGCTAACAGAATGTTAACGAATTATGTCAGCATTTGAATGTACTGACTGTAATGGGAACATCTCAGTTCCGCGGCATTACCGTCTCTGAAATGTAGTCGTGTATAATTTAACCCCCTAAAGAAGTGTTGTTGCAGTATTGTGGAACGTAAACTGAATTGCAAAAAGTGGGTTCTTATATTCAGGGAATATTGCTTATAATTCTCGTAACAAAGAGCAATTGCGAGAGTAATTTAAAATTAAAGGCAATTTGTGAATTAAGCGAGTATCACCAGCGAAAGCAACCAACCGATTGTAGTCGGTTGTAACTCGATTCTGACAGGTTTCAACATGCATCGCCCAGCACTCCATTGTCAGTTTAGCTGAAGCGGTGACTGTGCAAACAAGGACGCTGTGCTTTCCGATTGCACCCTCATTGAACAACGGGCCGTGATAAGATTTCTTTGGGCAGAAGGGTCAAACCTGATGACATCCACCAAAAAATGTTAGCATAGTATGGTAGTGTTAACGGCATGAGTCAGAGAAAAGTTTACGAATGGGTAGCAAGGTTTAAATCTGGAAGAACGAGTGTGACGGAGCTCGATCGGGGCACCCGGCAACGTTGCACTCTCAAGGCGACACCAATCGTGCTAACACTGTCATTCGAGAAGCCCGACGGATTGCTGTGTCTGGAGTTGCTGATATGCTATATGTCAGCTCTGGGTCTGCCTGTGTTACTGTTATGTCCGTTTCGCTTTGCTTATGGTTAGTACAAGAATTTCGTTTGCTTTTTGAATTACGTATGTATGTCCCTGTAAGGCACAAACAGTTTTTTAATAACGGTGAAGGATTGTGTTGCCTGTGAAGCAGACAGTGTATCTCTCAATATACTTTAGACGAATTCAGTGGAACTAAGGGTTAGTGAAATTAATCAAAAGAATCTAATTTGAAAAAGAAGAAATGCGTGACCATCTAAAGGAGCTGTTTTTTCGGAGAATGTTAACCTTTTAAAGCCTAGCGGTAACTTTACGTACCACCAGGTTTAACATTAAAAAATTCTACGTGGTGTCCACATTGGGTTTCTGTGTTTTGTACGGATCTCAGAACAAACAGCAACTTTTGTCTTATAAAACATTAAGAGACTGGTTTTTATAACCGAAGTGGAGAGTGTTTACAGCGCGGTACGCACTGAGTCCTTATATAAAACAGATACGCTTCGTCTTTAAAGGGTTAAGAGATTGGTTTTTATAACCGAAGTGGAGAGTATTTACAGCGCGGTACGCACTGGGTCCTTATATAAAACAGATACGCTTCGCCTTTAAACGCTTGATGTAAGCTCTTGTAAGACCGATTCCTTACACAGTTACAACTCTCAACAAGATGAGAAACGTACCTGCTTGCTTCACACGTCTTTCTTTTTTGTTTGTTTTTGTTTTTGTCGAGCTTATAAGCTCCACAAGTGTACGAATTCAGTGGAGACTCGTTTCCATTCTCGGCCAGCGCAGCAAGTGTTCTGAATACAGTCTTATGAATTTCCTCAATGCTCCCTGACAGAAGCTATGACGCTCTACCCTTGAACAAAAAAGTAACTCTCATATCTGAAAGTTAAATTAATTTCTTTGCAATCATACACCCGTAACAATTCCTTAAATATTCAATTTCGACGAAAAATCCAGAATTACAACTACCTTCAAAATACTGTTGCTGTCAGTCTAAGGCAGAGATAGTCAATAAATTCTTAGAATTTGAACACACCGTCCCTTACCCTTTCCATAAGTATTCCCTATTTTCTTTATCTTTAGCCACATAAATCTAGTCCACATCATGCCATTTTGTTTCTTTAAAACCCATTTATATTATCCTCCCAATCTATGCCTAGGTCTTCCAAGTAGTTTCTTTCCTTCAGGTTTATTAATCAAAATCTTGAATGAATTAATTTTGTTTCAAATGTATGCCACACGCTATGGGCATCACATTCTCCTGGTTTCATTGTCATAATAATGTTCTATGCAAAGTACCTATGGTAAAACTGCTCAGCACGCACGCACACAAATGGTAAACTCTAGGGATTTTGTAATAACTTGGGTTCCTGAAGTTGAGGCGCGGCGCATGTCTTTGTACTGGTTAGCACTCATCAACAGACAGCAGTATGCAGGGTACTGTACATGCTAATGGGATTAAGGACCTTGTTCACACATGAAAAGAATCCTTGCAAATCCCCGCGATCCTTCTCGTCCGGGGACTTACTGGGATTAGTATGTTGATGAATGGGGCTTCCGGAGGCAGGTCCACGCTGCAGGTCGTAACTCTAGCTACGTTCCTCCTACCCGTTGGGATCTACGGATTGGTGTCTGAGAATAACTTGGTGTGCTGAGGAATTTATCGTCCTTTGTTCTGTAAAGGTTACGGTTGCCGATTAATTTGAGATGAAACAAAACTCCGTAGCGGATGAAAATCACAGTACCACTTCTGCCAGAATTAGAGAAACACGCAAATATTAATAATATCAGAACTTTTATATTTGAACAATGCTGAAAACTGCAAAATTCTAACGTACTAAAAACTAATTGTAGTAGTGGTATATAGTGCACTCGTATTAAATTTAATAAATATTTTTTTCTGTTGAATTTAAAATCCGTTCCTGGCTTGTATGCTTTCCAAAAGAGGAAGTGTAAATCATTTCTATTCAGTCGTAACCGCGAGATCTTGGTGGCACTGACTGTGGAGTGACAGCGGATAGTCTGGTAGAAACGTAGCGACGTTTCGGAAGAATAATTTCCCAATTTTCGTGGAAGAATGTTGTGAGTAATAGTCTTTTGAGAAATCTCAGCGAATTTCTAGCAGAAGGCTAATTCTATACGTCTGTGGTCTTGATGATTTGTAAGCCTAGGAAGAAATAAAAAAAAGAAAGAAAGTAAGAAAGAAAGAAAGAAGGAAAGAAAGAAAGAAGGAAAGAAAGGAAGAAAAAAGCAGAAAGAAAGAAAGAAAGAAAGAAGAAAGAAAGAAAGAAAGAAAGAAAGAAAGAAAGAAAGAACGTGGTAAATATTAGAGTGACTGAAGAGGTATGGACTTATATGGATGAAGGTACATTATTACAAAAATAACATATTCAGAGTTTTACAGATTTTAAAGTTGACTGTTCAGTGCCGCAGTAACGACCTGCACCTCCCACTTCAAAAGAGACTCAGTATTTTTATCACAACTTTTTTGGTTCACGCATTGAGCAATAATTTTCCTCAACGTTACTAATTGACGAATCTTTGCAGTACATAAGCCATGCATTTTCTTCGAGGTAGGGACAGATGTATGTCCCAACAGAATGGCCGTACCAGTTTTGGGAGACAGGTGTGTTATAGCGTGTCTGTGTGGGAGATGGAGTAGCCAGAATGAGCGTTAGTCTTGCTGGCGTGACTACACAGGATGAAAGCTGTACTGAACTGACCGGACCAGGTGCACGGCAAGTTTTTTGTAGCAATCTTGAGCCTTTAGTTTCCTAACTTCAGAAATTAGATTGGCAGGTTGATTGACTAGCTGTTTGGGGATCTAGCTACAGGGCTTCTGAATTGCGCGTGAGATTTAATATCTGGTACATTTTGCTTCAGTGTGTATGAAGATGGAAAATACGAAATATTCCGTCTTTGTGTGACTCTCAATATTTGTACTTACTTCATGTTATTACAAATCTGCATTGTATACAGCCTCTGTTACAAAAATATACCCTTAGCATTTTATGCATTTTAATAATATCCTCGTACTCACACCTTTGTTTTCCAGTGTCCTTTATCGTCAGGGCATCTCTCCACAGATATTTCACGCGTTAATATGCGTGCGAAGTACTTCGTCTCTTCTTAAGTTATCTGTTTAATGGAATAACGGCAACACGTACATCCGCTTTAGTTTATCAATACAGATCAATTTTGAAGATTATTCTGTAAAAATGCGCTATATTTTCGGAGTTTCGGCGATCCGTAATGTATCTTCAAACCGAAATGAGTGCCCTATGTCCCTTGTGTCCAAATTCTGGAAGAAGGGAGTTGACGCCTCAAAGCCTATGAATTCGCTGCCATTTCACAGAGTTACACTTAACTCGTCCCGGTTTATATGCTAATTTTGTTCGTCTCTTTTCGTGACCCCTTTCTTCACTGGCGCATACCGAAATACAGGTTTTAAAACGTCGCCAGTCTGTATCACCTCCTACTGAAAGAGATCGATCCATGCAAAATTTGCACTTTTGTTTCATTTGTATGGCTGTCTCTCGAAGTGTACTACATTTCTGGAAAGGGCAGCGCATATTTAGTTGGCCATGATGAAGGCAATAGTAACTATATCCGAATCTTCGAGAATTTGTCCTACATAGACAAAGTAACATTACTCAAAGACAGTCTGTATGTTCTTATATATAATGGCTGACTTTTGCTGTTCTACTTATATTTACAGTACGAAAGCAGGTATTAACGAATAGGACCAGAGTATAACATCAGAATGTGTATTCCGTTTGTTATGTATCCTTGTTATGAGCGTGTATCACACGTGATACAGTGAATGCAGTTACGAAGAGGAACAGAAAATTGCAACGGACGCTTCTTTTTCTCTTTGTTACTTATCTTGGTTAGGAGTGTGTAACAGAAAATGATGTAGGCGAGAGAAGTTAAGAAAGGGAAGAGAAAAGAATGTGTCAACAACAAACTGAGGTCTTAAGGTATGCTTGGTTAGTCGCAGTGCAGCAAATGCTGTATCTTAGAATACAATAAATGTTGCATATATTGAATACTTTTTATTATAGCGGATTTATTAGGATTGGGTTTTTTTTTTTGGAGAAATTCGCTTATGACGGAAAGAAAATTTATTTGTGCGCTAGAATTATTTTTTCAATCGAGTCCACGCTCAAAAATTTCGTGTGGAAACGTCAGGGTGCTTAAATTAAGTTAACTGATTCTTTTCTCAGTCTTTTCAGTAAATATCATGATCCATGCAAAGGGCATGCGCTTAGTCTGTATCACACAAATAAATACTGTGCATCCTGTACAAGTGAATGAACTAAGTAAATATACAGAGCCTGTCTTTAAAGCTCGTCTTTGCCAAAATCCCCCACTTAATTCAGGCCTGATGTAGTTGATCGTACTTGACACTTTTATATCCTCTTTATCGGAATGTTGTCTAATATTATCCTCTGCAACGTCGCAATAGAGTGGGTGTCACTCCTGCTGTGTTTTGTGGAGGTATCGGGTTCAAAACTCGGCCCGAAGGCTGGCTGTTATCTTTGAGGGCATTTTTTTCTTCCTCAATACCTGCCGATAATTTTCGGGTTATTACGTCAAATTAGACAGCTACTGTTTCCTCCCACATCCTTTCTAATTCATTCATTAAACATCCTGTTATTCTTTCTTTCCTTGTTTCTTAGTCTGACATCTCATACCCACTAATTGTAAGTGGAGAGGTTATTGTTGCATCTGATCACATTCATTGACACATACACACACTTGGTAGGACTCCTCTGGATGAGGGATCGGCGCGTCGCACAGATCTGTGCCCGACAGCACAGAACACTCACAAGAGACAGACATTCATACTTCGGGCGAGATTCGAACCCGCAATTCCAGCAAGCGAGCGGCCGCAGACCCAAGCCTTAGATCGCGCGGCCAACAGGATCGGCCATCCTGTCTTTCGACGCTCTGTGTTCCGAGCTCACCAACAGCTTCTTTAGACGAATAAATAAAAATAAATAAATAAAGACTTGATTAATCGCCTTGTTCTCACAAATAATTTCTCTCATTGAGGTTTGCGGACCAAAGTTGTGTGTTATTGCTAATTTCTTTATGCATGTAATACATTTCCCTTATAATATTTTTCTTTAAAAATTGTGTTTCGGAAAAACAATATTGAATATGTTTTGTGAATAATAGTGGTTTAGAAAAAATAAATTCATATTTAACCCTTTAAATACGAAGCGTATCTGTTTTATATAAGGACCCAGTGCGTACCGCGCTGTAAACACTCTCCACCTCGGTTATAAAAACCAGTCTCTTAATGTTTTATAAGGCAAAAGTTGCTGTTTGTTCTGAGATCCGTACAGAACACATAAACGCAATGTGGGCACCACGTAGAATTTTTTAATGTTAAACCTGATCGTATGAATAGTTACCGCTAGGCTTTAAAAGGTCAAGCACGAGTTAAGTTCTATAACTTGTAGGTGGGAATTTATTGTGTTCGTTTTGAATGTTTGTTTGGAAATAGTGATAAAAACTACAGAATATTATTTGCCAGAAGGCTGGATCGAATGCACCTGATCAGAAGACGGTTTTACTCACAAGAACGTAAGCTTCGTTCAGTGAAGGAAAGCTGACAGTACGATAATACCTTCAATTTGTCTGTAATTTTAGCATTACGTAACATGTAAATAGGGTCGAAGTGCGCATGGCCCACGTTGTGAATACCCTCACGCACACCTGTATCGAACGGCAGGCGGTAGTCGAAGGCTGACTCTGGCGAAGAGTGGACGTTAAGTGCATAGTAATGTGTGCTACTGACGTTCAGCGCAGTGCGATTCAGACACAGTGTCACAGTAAACAACTTTAACACAAACAGTGTGGAAGGTTGTTAGTATTGTTTGTTCCTGTACTACAAAGTATGAGATATTTCTGTATTTGTCTAATGAATCTTGAGACGGTCACCTCGAAAATTAACGTTTAGTGAGGAGGCGAACTCCTTAGCTTGTGATGTCATATTTTTATATTTAGTTCGTTGAACTGAAACTTTATGAATGAGCATCTAATGTGATATTTCATACATTATTTATTTGTTGAGTACAATTTGTGTGTATTCATAAATATACGTAGTCCATTTGCAATATAAGTACACGGTTTTAAAACACCAGGCTGTGAATATCCTTAATAGGGGCGAGCGGGCCGAGAATACGTCAGCGCTTACGCCGGGCTTTTGTAGAATCATATAAAGAAACCCGTTTATGATTGTTATATAACTAGGAATATATTTCCTCTAGAACTAGTTATTTTAAAACAAGAATAACTCAGTGACGAGTTTGGGAATTTCGGTAGGACAGAACAGATTACATATTTGAAGTAAATACAAATTGAGTTCAAATTAAGTGACAACTTTCGCTTTATGTAAATTTTTGCCTATGCTATGAATAATGAGACCATGAACAGTAATTAAAATGCATCAGCAACGCTGCGTCAGAGGATGTTTTGTATCGCTGCGATTCGTATAAAATTCCAGTAAGAAGGTTTCGAGGCTTATTTATACCAATATAATGTTTAAAACTCTGTCAATTTTGTGAGCGATATTTGGCATATATTCTTTCGTATTTGCGAGATTAGGTTTCCCACAATGCCGATCCCAGTGGCCGCTCTGTCTAAGGCGTAGGTCTGCGGTCGAGCGCTTGCTGGGATCGTGGGTTCGAATCCCGCCGGGGGCATGGATGTTTGTCTCTTGTACAGTGTTTGTGTTGTCAGGTAGAGGTCTCTGCGACGGGCCGATCGCTCGTCCAGAGGAGCCCTACCGACTGTGGTGTGTGCTTGAGTGTGATCAAGTGGATATAAAAAAACCCCTCGACACCTGCTGTGAGTAGATAGAAGAAGTAAGGACTACGACACGAAAGGTTTCCCACAATAGTGTTGTTGAAGATTCAAGTCTCCTGGGATATTACGCTGTGTTACTGGGGAAACAGGTGCAAGGTTACGATGACACATGTTGCCTTTAATTTTCCTGTGGAAGCAAAGTACTGAGTTATGGCTTCAATTTTACATTCTTGAGATGTTCTTCTTTATCATGTTGATATGTTCCTATTTTCACCTGATGACAGTAATGACACATTTATACGTTATACCAGACACAACAAGTCATCTTAAGACGGTAGCAGACCAAACTCTCAAAACATCATACATATACAGGTGTCTCAAAAATGCATGCACAACTTGATGCATGATGTATACTCCTTACATAATTTATTGTAGGTCGATACGTGGTGCACACAGAAAGGTGTGTGACACGTTTTGCATTAGGGTAAGTGTTGGAAGTGTTCACAGTTAACATCTAAACAATCCTGCATTCGGCAGACGAGTGAGTGGCAAACACAGAGCAAAGCGATTTCGGGCTTCCGCCGCGATGTTGATTACAGCTGCACTCTTCTGGAACATTACGCAGCATCGAGTTGTTGTCCTTTACCGACGTTTCGGGACAATATATCGGTCCCACCTTCAGAGGTCAAGAAATTTTCTTGACCCTACTTTGCCAGCGTTTCCGGACAACGTATCGGTCCCGTTTTCAAGGGGCAAGAAAGTTGGGGTGCCCCGTAGATGGCAGGTTACTATTAAAATGGATCTTCAAGAAGTGGGATGGGGGGGGGGGGGCATGGACTGGATTGAGCTGGCTCAGGGTAGGGACAGGTGGCCGGATCTTGTAAATGTTGTAATGAAGCTTCGAATTCTATAAAATGGCGAAGAATCGACTAGCTGAGGACCTGTTAGCTTCTCAGTAAGGACTCTGCTCCGTGGAGTTGGTTGGTTAGTTAGCTAGTTAGTTAGTTAGTAAGCTAGTTGGTTGGTTGGTTGGTTGGTTGGTTGGTTGGTTGGTTGGTTGGTTGGTTGGTTGTTAGTTCGTTCGTTAGTCCGTCAGGTACAGTTCCAACATAGGATTTGCATTTGTCCTGGAGTAGGCGACAAATAAATGTTCGTTACTGTGGGACGATGTAATGAATGTCAAATTTATAATTATGTAAGGACGTTATCTCTTTAAATCCTTTAGCGGGGCCCCACTAAAATGTAAAAGATGTGTTACTTCTTATCATGCCTTAGACCGACTTTCATCCTACTTTGGCCATAAACTATGTTCATCCCCGTGGTTCCGTGGTTTAAAAATACTCGACTTCATGCCATCGTCCATTTGTTGCAGGAACCCATTCCCCTGATATACAAAGCAGCAATGGGCCAAACCCAATCCATAGTTTAAACTGATCGGATTCTCATATCAAAATGCAAGGGCAAACACAGTAACTGTTATTTTTTTGTAATATTTTTGAAAATTGTACGCATTTTAGTTTACTTCCTTTATTTCCAATTGTCGTTGAGCTTAGATATCGATGAGCATAATATGTAACTTAAACGTACTGGGACAGATATCAATTAACTTAATACCTGATATGAATCCGGACGTTAAAAATTAATTAAAAATTACGCTCTTGTTGGATGTGAAGGTGTGCAGCATGACATGTACTGACGCCTTGGCAGAATATCTTGCCCCCATTGTAAGACCAAACCAGGAACTGATATCAGGAGGGATTTCCTAAGCGTCGGCACACATCTGCCAAACTGTTCCTCCTCGCATTCAATAAGACGGCCGTAACGGTTCTGAGCGCTGTGAGAACCGGAAGTCTTACGAAGGTGAAATTGTTTGGTGCCGGAAACAAAATACTGTACGTAGGATTACACGCAACATTACAGTAATCCGGTTCATGGATAATCTGTTATTGACAGGCAGGAATACAGTCCGTTCTCATTAGGTAAATTGCAACTTTCCATTCTGCCCAGTGCTTGCTTCAGGGCGCCTGACGCCTTTATGTTCACATCTTGTCCCTAACTGCAGTGGAAATGATCACATGTTTGCATTTCTTCAGTCCCTGCAGGAGTGCACTTAATGATTACTGGCTCACACTTATTCACACGTTCTGTTTACTAGCTAGCTAGCTAGCTAGCTAGCTAACTAACTAACTAACTAACTAACTAACTAACTAACCAACTAACTAACTAACTAACTAACTAACCAACTAACTAACTAACCAACTAACTAACCAACTAACCAACCAACCAACCAGCCAGCCAGCCAACCAACCAACCAACCAACCAACCAACCAACCAACCAACCAACCAACCAACCAACCAACCAACCAACCAACCAACTAACCAACCAACTAACTAACTAACTAACTAACTAACTAACTAACTACATGGAGCAGAGGCCTTCTTGAGAAGCTAACGGTTTGTCAGCTAGTCAAGAAATTCCCCGCATTGTACGGAACCCGGAGGTTCATTACCGCATTCACAAGAGCCCGCCACCTGTCCCTGTCCTGAGCCAGCTCAATCCAGTCCATGCTCCCATCCCACGTCTTGAAGATCCATTTTAATATTATCCTCCCATCTAACGCCTGGGTCTCCTAAGTGGTCGCCTTCCCTCAGGTCTCCCCACCAAAATCCTGTATGCACCTCTCTCGTCCCGATAGTGCTATATGCCCCGCCAATCTCATTCTTCTCCATTTGAGTACCCGAGTAATATTTGGTGACGAGTGCAGGTCATTAAGTTCCTCGTTATGTAGCCTTCATGTTCTGCTTACCCAGACCTATATCCCAAATACCGGGCGGTAGGCCTTCTAGTTAATCGGCCTGAAGCTGTCGTACTGTTCCGCGTGATCTGCACGTGAATGTGAAAACTCGCTACTGCCTTTTCCACAAACCCACCCACATTCTCTGCCATACTGTCGTAACTCTTTTGTCGCGAAATATAACCAACATTTTCGTCAAATCAGCTATACCAAAGTGCCATACTCTATGATCCGTATTATGCGACCAACTCCATACAGCAAGAATAGAGTTTTTCTCTATAAACCGATGATTATACAGTTAAAATTTTCATCTAGTTTTATGCATTCCAGAATTTCATTGCTCTTTTTGACAGCCGGTTGCTAGCCGTTATCCTGACTCAAAGGGACTCATATGAACTCAGTAACCATTCTCCTGTCCTCTTTTTTTTCATTGTAATATTATTCTACCATCTACGCCTAGATTTTCCAAGTAACAATCGTTACATCTTTTACAGTATAATTACAGGGTATGACTACATGTTGTTAATACTCGTATATGATAATATTAGACATGTTTGTGACTGAATTTAAACGAGTATAAACAAAAACTTTAAACTTAATTGTATAATGTGATGCTAAGAGATAAAGTAATGTAACTAGTTTTTATACCGCTTTAGACTCTGATATCTGAACGTGTACCAAATGCAGCGATTGGGGAATTCTGAAAAAAAAGAACAACTTCTCTCTTGACTTAAACTGAAAACAGTTTAATTGCATCCGTCTGCATAGTGTTTTGACTGGAAGTGACTTCTGTGAAGATACTGGTTCTCTTAAGGAACAGATATGGTGGTGTTTGAAATTAAAGAAATAAGGCAAGTGAAATGTCTGTGAAGTGACAACGTTACAAGGTCTCAGAAGACAATGTGCACCGCGACGCAGTGTGTTTCTGTTCTGTAATTGAAACTGCAGGCGTTACCATGGTGCTGGAAATTCTTGTCACCGTCTCGCATTTTGCAGGTAAATTGAAATATTTTTATATTGCCACGAAGGAGTCTGTACTTCAAAAGGGAAATACTAATTACATTTGTTCTATTCTTAGTAAAGTTATACCCATTCCTTTGTATAATTCAGTTAGAAGATTTTAATTTAATGTAATTCTGAACGTTTCAGATTTTAGTAGAATATTTGTCCTTTTCTTTAGAAAACGTTAACTTTAGTTGTGTAGATACAACGAAAGTTCCAGCAGTCATTGCAACTAGCATCTGTAGGTAAGAAAAAAAGCAGAGTTTGAAAAGATAACTTGCTATTCCATATCGCTATTTGTTCGTTTTCTCAGAGAAAAGTGCTTTTATAAATTATTTTTTTCGTGAAATTTAATTTGTGATTCATCTAACGACATTATCATTAGCTTTGAATGTGTAGCGTATACTTAAATGAAAATAAATTAATAACACGTTGAACAGAAACTGCGTGGAGGAGGTTCTGCCCTAATTAGAGGCGGCCTTGAGACATTTACTTGGAACGACTGAGGGAAGTCACAGAAGATTCCTAATTGTTATAGTCGGTATCCAGGCTAGGTTCGAAGCGGGAACCACAATACTACAAGTCATAAACTTTAAAAGAGTTGCAACAGCAACAGTATGTTTTTTTATTAATTCTACAGGAAGGTCCAACACTTCTTCCTAAAAATGCGGTTTTTGGCTACTAGTTTCAGCTCATAGCCTATCCCAGTGGCCGCGCGATCTAAGGGTGGGTCTGCGGCCGCTCACTTGTTGGAATTGCGGGTTCGAATCCCGCCGGTGGCATGGATATCTGTCTCTTGTAAGTGTTGTGTGTTGTTATGTAGAGGTCTCTGCGAAGGGCTGATCACTCGTCCAGAGGATTCCTACTGAGTGTGGTGTGTCTGAGTATGATCGTGAAGCCTCGATAATGAGGAGGCCCTGGCCCACTGGGGGCTGTTGCGCCGTTTGAAAAAAGTTTCGGCTCATAAGCGCCATCATCAGGCCATAATAGAAACTATCCAAAATCATGATTTTGTGAGTTGGTCTCTTGGTTTTTTTTTTCGATGGTATTAACTTCGATTTTGTTTTCTGTTTGTGTCTAAATCGTTGTGGTTATTTTAATGGATGGAGGGAATTTTCTTGCTGTAGTCTTCTTTTGCATTCCCATTCTGATCAAATGCTACGTTGATTATTAACCCTTTAAAGACGAAGTGTATCTGTTTTATATAAGGACTCAGTGCGTACCGCGCTGTAAACACTCTCCACTTCGGTTATAAAAACCAATCTCTTAATGTTTTATAAGGCAAAAGTTGCTGTTTGTTCTGAGATCCGTACAAAACACATAAACGCAATGTGGGCACCACGTAGAATTTTTTAATGTTAAACCTGGTCTTATGTAAAGTTACCGCTACGCTTTAAAAGGCTAAGTCAGTATACGACGCCTATACATGACAGGCACCTCGACTCCCGACGCCTGAGACCCGCCATTAATTCCGTGCAATCAGTGAACTAGGGAAAGTGTTTAATGATGGCCCGGGCTGGAAACTGACGCAGACGCCAGCATGTGCACTTTATTTTGTGCCTGATTATATGACTACAGCCAACAATGACAACGTATACACGTATTCTTCCTGCACTTAACGCCAGTGTAGTAATTAATGCTGAATAAATGAGTTACTGACGCCAAACTCTGATAAACAAATGAAAGTAGATTGAATATGCTAGTGCAGGTCCGCTCAATCCGCAGCTCGCAGGCCACATGCTGTGCGCGGTAACATTTGACATGAGAAAACGTCTTTAACTCTTACCCTGGCACAGTCGAGGCAGAAGGCCGAAGGGACTGTGAGAACCAGTAAGTTTAAAATACAGATAAAAAATTTGTAACTACCTCTAGTGTGTAACAAGTGATATAAGTAGACAGTTACATCTGCGTGTTAAATCTTAATATGTATTTTAAATCACGTATCTTTAAAACTTTGTATTTTATATCCACGCAACACCTCAATGTATTTATTCTTCGCGAAGCAAATCCCTGAAGAAGGCCACATGAGTGGCCGAAACATGCACGAGGTATTTTACAAATTTAATGTGTTCCATGTCCGTGCACTATATTATACAAAAACACTAATCACCAACAAATGCACAAAGAGAGTTTTATCATCAATCGTAACACACTCCTACATGTTTCGACCCTGCTGGGTCATCTTCAGGGAGAAACTTATCGTTACCGTTATACTACGGTTGCACTTTACAGTAGAGTGAGAATGTGCTGTTGGCTGTGTACTGTGTACTGGAGGCGTGAACTCTTCGCGGTCCGGGCCTGAACTGCAGTTCACGCCTCCAGTACACAGTACACACTCAACGGCACATTCTCACTCAACCGTAAAGTGCAACCCTAGTATAACGGTAACGATAAGTTTCTCCCTGAAGATGGCCCAGCAGGGTCGAAACATGTAGGAGTGTGTTACGATTGATGATAACACTCTCTTTGTGCATTTGTTGGTGATGAGTGTTTTGTGTGATGTGTTCTTTTTTTCTATATTGCCTACCTTCATTTATTTTTAGAAATTAAAAAATTTGAAGAGGAACTATTATTTCAAATTTCGATTGCTAAAATGTCAATGCGTATTTGGGATTGCAGTCTTCATTGTGCGTAAAGTTACACTTCAATATTGGAACCTTTAATATAAGAACAATAATAATAATGATAGTAATAATAAGTGGAAATAATAATGGTTCTGATAATATAGAGATCTCCAAAAATAAACAAAAATTAAAGAAATACAGAAAAATTTTTAAAATTAGCGAATATGTACAGAAGTTCCTTATTTTATAAGAAACGTACGCATATATTTTGTCTCTTTATGATTCCGTTCAAAGTTATGTAAGTCTTGGCAGAAGCACATGCCGGCCTGTTAAATGTCTTCCTGTTTATGATATGGATTGATTGAAATTTGTTGGAGATCTATTAAAAATTATTTAAAAATAATGGACATTGTGGTGGTATTATTTTTTTGTGTATTTCTACACTTTAATTTAAAATATTTAATACAAAACGCGTAATATGATACACAGTTCATATAAAGCTTTTTCACAGACAAACAAACAAAATGAGAAAAAAAATCAGAGGACCATGAACAAACGATACTGGGTTGTTATTTGCCCTCATTTTCGTGTATCAAACGGAAAATTCCATTCATTTTCAGCATCAGTTTTATGTAAAATATGGCAAGGAGTACACGTGCGGCATTACGTTCCGGAACACATTCCTTTTATATAAAACTAAATTTTTTATCATATACACAAATTACATAAAATCTTGTCTGAGAAGCAGGTCTGAAAACCTATCGCCTCCTCTTTACATATAGCCCATATCATTAAAAGTGCCCCATTTATCTTAATTAAATAACTTCAGTGTCCACTCGTAATTACTAATGTAATTAAAACTCAAACATTCTAAGTAATCCGTGAAATGTCCTTTACAACAGATAATTAGGAGGCCACTATCCGCTTTGTTTAATTGTAGCAGCGGGGTAAGAGGAAGTCGCTTGGTACTGCACACGGTACTGTGCATAGTGTACTAGTGCCTGGTGATATATACATGTGCAGCAGAGCTGAAATGATCACTGACAAGCAAAAAGTAAAATACTAGGATAGAACTTGTCTCACTTCCCAAATATCCATCATAAATCTCCATATGGACTAGGCAGAAAGGAAACCCGCGTGTCTGCAGTGAGAAACCGGGGTCTAAGCTATGGACCTGGCTTCGTTTAACCTGGCACAAATATATGGAGAAGCTATATAGTTTCGTAGTCCTTCCCTCTTCTACCTACCTGTTCACAGTAGGTGTAGAGGGGTTTTATTATTTTCACTTGATCACACTCAGACACACATCACAGTCGGTAGGACTCCTCTGGGCGAGGGATCGGCCCGTCGCAGAGACCTCTACCTGACTACACAAACACCGTACAAGACAAATATCCATGCCCCCGGTGGGATTCGAACCCAAGATCCCAGCAAGCGCTCGGCCGCAGGCCTACGCCTTAGACCGCGCGGCCACTGGGATCGGCGAGAAGCTATATACACATTGAAATAATGACAAACCTTCTTATGGGTAAGGGTTGGAAAGTCCTGTCTTTGAATTACATCTGTCTTTTCCTTATAGAATTCTAGTGCCTTCCAGAGAAAAAAATCACACAAAAGTGGCCAAGATACAGTAGTTTTTCCACTGCAACTCTTGGCGAAGAATGATCCAACTGTAGGAAAAAGATTTGGAGAAGCACCACAATCTTGTGCCACATGTGTTCTCTGATCGCCACTGTATGTAATATGGGCAAATCTTTCCTAGTGGAAGTTGCTTTGAGACAAAACGCGAAGAACTACCAAAATTTCGCCAACAATCTGCCAAAACATTAACAGTGAGCCTTTACTGAGTGGGTGTAAAATTTATTCTCTCGCATTAAGGGAGGAAGATGGGCCGAGAGTGTTTGAGATTATGGTGCTGGGGAAGATATTTGGGTCTCAGAAACTGGAGGTAATACGGAGATGGAGAGAACTGCGTAAAGAGGAGCGTCGTTATTTCTACTACTCATCAAATGTCGTTACAGTAATAAAAGCAAGGATGATGAAACTGCGGGGGGGGGGGGGGGTGCATGTGGCACGTATGGGACAGAATAGAAAGACATGCAGAACATTGGTAGGGAAATCTGATGGACAGAACAACTTGGAAGACCTAGACGTAGATGGGACAATAATTTTAAAATGGCTATTAAGGACATAACATGGGATGGCGTGGACTGGGTTTATTTGGCTCAGGATAGGAACAAGTGGTGGGCTTTTGTGAACAGGGTAATGAGCTTTCGTGTGTCATAAAATGAGGACAATTTCTCGACTAGAGGGCAGACAAATAGCTTCTCAAGAAAGACTTTTACTCTTGGAGTTAATTTGTTAGTTAGTTAGTTAGTTAGTTAGTTAATTGCTTAGTGAATTACATATTCAGGATTCTTACCTACCCACAAGTAACTGAGGATTCAGTACGTCATCTCTGGTGATGTCTGCTGTCTACCATTAAGGAGGCTTCAACTGTACAATGCTAAAGACAAACATATGACTGAGCATCTGTGCTAGAAAATCAGTCAGACAAAGACAGCAGAACTGTGCTAGAAAATCAGTCAGACAAAGACAGCAGAACTAAGAGATGAAAATCGGAAAGGAGACTAAACATAATATTTTCTAGTGTTTTTGTTATATTAGAATTGTAGTACATAAAATACACCACTCACTCCACGGTGAAGAGACACTTCTTCAGCTAGTAAAGAAATTCTCGCCATTTTATGCAACCCGGAAGTGTATTGTCATGTAAACAACAGCATGAAACGTGTCCCTGTCCTCAGCCAGATAATCCAGTCCACAACATTCTATCTTATTTCGTTATGGTCCATTTTAATATTATACTCCAATCTAAGCCTAGGCCTTCCGAGCGGCCTGTTTACTTCAGGTTTTCACCATACATGTCACATGCCGCGCACATATCTCCCTCCTTGATTGAATGAACCTCATAATACTGTAACAATAAACACAATCAGACACACCACAGTATATGTGTGTATATATATATTGCACACTATGTCATTTTACTCTAAGGTTGTGCCAACATAATACATGTTTCGGCTCGGCCGAGCCGAAACATGTATTATGTTGGCACAACCTTAGAGTAAAATGACATAGTGTGCAATATATATATACACACATATACTGTGGTGTGTCTGATTGTGTTTATTGTTACAGTATTATGAGGTTCATTCAATCAAGGAGGGAGATATGTGCGCGGCATGTGACATGTATGGTGAAAACCTGAAGTAAACAGGCCGCTCGGAAGGCCTAGGCTTAGATTGGAGTATAATATTAAAATGGACCATAACGAAATAAGATAGAATGTTGTGGACTGGATTATCTGGCTGAGGACAGGGACACGTTTCATGCTGTTGTTTACATGACAATACACTTCCGGGTTGCATAAAATGGCGAGAATTTCTTTACTAGCTGAAGAAGTGTCTCTTCACCGTGGAGTGAGTGGTGTATTTTATGTACTACAATTCTAATATAACAAAAACACTAGAAAATATTATGTTTAGTCTCCTTTCCGATTTTCATCTCTTAGTTCTGCTGTCTTTGTCTGACTGATTTTCTAGCACAGTTCTGCTGTCTTTGTCTGACTGATTTTCTAGCACAGATGCTCAGTCATATGTTTGTCTTTAGCATTGTACAGTTGAAGCCTCCTTAATGGTAGACAGCAGACATCACCAGAGATGACGTACTGAATCCTCAGTTACTTGTGGGTAGGTAAGAATCCTGAATATGTAATTCACTAAGCAATTAACTAACTAACTAACTAACTAACTAACAAATTAACTCCAAGAGTAAAAGTCTTTCTTGAGAAGCTATTTGTCTGCCCTCTAGTCGAGAAATTGTCCTCATTTTATGACACACGAAAGCTCATTACCCTGTTCACAAAAGCCCACCACTTGTTCCTATCCTGAGCCAAATAAACCCAGTCCACGCCATCCCATGTTATGTCCTTAATAGCCATTTTAAAATTATTGTCCCATCTACGTCTAGGTCTTCCAAGTTGTTCTGTCCATCAGATTTCCCTACCAATGTTCTGCATGTCTTTCTATTCTGTCCCATACGTGCCACATGCACCCCCCCCCCCCCCCGCAGTTTCATCATCCTTGCTTTTATTACTGTAACGACATTTGATGAGTAGTAGAAATAACGACGCTCCTCTTTACGCAGTTCTCTCCATCTCCGTATTACCTCCAGTTTCTGAGACCCAAATATCTTCCCCAGCACCATAATCTCAAACACTCTCGGCCCATCTTCCTCCCTTAATGCGAGAGAATAAATTTTACACCCACTCAGTAAAGGCTCACTGTTAATGTTTTGGCAGATTGTTGGCGAAATTTTGGTAGTTCTTCGCGTTTTGTCTCAAAGCAACTTCCACTAGGAAAGATTTGCCCATATTACATACAGTGGCGATCAGAGAACACATGTGGCACAAGATTGTGGTGCTTCTCCAAATCTTTTTCCTACAGTTGGATCATTCTTCGCCAAGAGTTGCAGTGGAAAAACTACTGTATCTTGGCCACTTTTGTGTGATTTTTTTCTCTGGAAGGCACTAGAATTCTATAAGGAAAAGACAGATGTAATTCAAAGACAGGACTTTCCAACCCTTACCCATAAGAAGGTTTGTCATTATTTCAATGTGTATATAGCTTCTCGCCGATCCCAGTGGCCGCGCGGTCTAAGGCGTAGGCCTGCGGCCGAGCGCTTGCTGGGATCTTGGGTTCGAATCCCACCGGGGGCATGGATATTTGTCTTGTACGGTGTTTGTGTAGTCAGGTAGAGGTCTCTGCGACGGGCCGATCCCTCGCCCAGAGGAGTCCTACCGACTGTGATGTGTGTCTGAGTGTGATCAAGTGAAAATAATAAAACCCCTCTACACCTACTGTGAACAGGTAGGTAGAAGAGGGAAGGACTACGAAACTATATAGCTTCTCCATATATTTGTGCCAGGTTAAACGAAGCCAGGTCCATAGCTTAGACCCCGGTTTCTCACTGCAGACACGCGGGTTTCCTTTCTGCCTAGTCCATATGGAGATTTATGATGGATATTTGGGAAGTGAGACAAGTTCTATCCTAGTATTTTACTTTTTGCTTGTCAGTGATCATTTCAGCTCTGCTGCACATGTATATATCACCAGGCACTAGTACACTATGCACAGTACCGTGTGCAGTACCAAGCGACTTCCTCTTACCCCGCTGCTACAATTAAACAAAGCGGATAGTGGCCTCCTAATTATCTGTTGTAAAGGACATTTCACGGATTACTTAGAATGTTTGAGTTTTAATTACATTAGTAATTACGAGTGGACACTGAAGTTATTTAATTAAGATAAATGGGGCACTTTTAATGATATGGGCTATATGTAAAGAGGAGGCGATAGGTTTTCAGACCTGCTTCTCAGACAAGATTTTATGTAATTTGTGTATATGATAAAAAATTTAGTTTTATATAAAAGGAATGTGTTCCGGAACGTAATGCCGCACGTGTACTCCTTGCCATATTTTACATAAAACTGATGCTGAAAATGAATGGAATTTTCCGTTTGATACACGAAAATGAGGGCAAATAACAACCCAGTATCGTTTGTTCATGGTCCTCTGATTTTTTTTCTCATTTTGTTTGTTTGTCTGTGAAAAAGCTTTATATGAACTGTGTATCATATTACGCGTTTTGTATTAAATATTTTAAATTAAAGTGTAGAAATACACAAAAAAATAATACCACCACAATGTCCATTATTTTTAAATAATTTTTAATAGATCTCCAACAAATTTCAATCAATCCATATCATAAACAGGAAGACATTTAACAGGCCGGCATGTGCTTCTGCCAAGACTTACATAACTTTGAACGGAATCATAAAGAGACAAAATATATGCGTACGTTTCTTATAAAATAAGGAACTTCTGTACATATTCGCTAATTTTAAAAATTTTTCTGTATTTCTTTAATTTTTGTTTATTTTTGGAGATCTCTATATTATCAGAACCATTATTATTTCCACTTATTATTACTATCATTATTATTATTGTTCTTATATTAAAGGTTCCAATATTGAAGTGTAACTTTACGCACAATGAAGACTGCAATCCCAAATACGCATTGACATTTTAGCAATCGAAATTTGAAATAATAGTTCCTCTTCAAATTTTTTAATTTCTAAAAATAAATGAAGGTAGGCAATATAGAAAAAAAGAACACATCACACAAAACACTCATCACCAACAAATGCACAAAGAGAGTGTTATCATCAATCGTAACACACTCCTACATGTTTCGACCCTGCTGGGCCATCTTCAGGGAGAAACTTATCGTTACCGTTATACTAGGGTTGCACTTTACGGTTGAGTGAGAATGTGCCGTTGAGTGTGTACTGTGTACTGGAGGCGTGAACTGCAGTTCAGGCCCGGACCGCGAAGAGTTCACGCCTCCAGTACACAGTACACAGCCAACAGCACATTCTCACTCTACTGTAAAGTGCAACCGTAGTATAACGGTAACGATAAGTTTCTCCCTGAAGATGACCCAGCAGGGTCGAAACATGTAGGAGTGTGTTACGATTGATGATAAAACTCTCTTTGCGCATTTGTTGGTGATTAGTGTTTTTGTATAATATAGTGCACGGACATCGAACATATTAAATTTGAGAACACATCACCTTAATATAAAGATACCCTGTGTTTAAAAATTCCATATTTATGTGAATTGTGTGCACATATTTTATGCTTTTTGTGACTACGTATAAAGTATATTACGCCATGGCGGTACCATTTGTGGGCACATACATCCTACTTCCGATGGTAAACTGTATTGATCGTAGATTTCTTGAAACACATTTAAGACTAACGAGCGTACCATTGGAGGTATTCTTCTGTGTGCAGGGCGCGTAGTGTATTTAGTGGAATTAAACTGCCTCATTAAGCTGCGAAGCATTCCAAGGACAATAAATCGAAAGCACGCGAACTGCGAAAATACTACGCACCTTCATCTACTGCGAAGTTTTATTTATACTCAAGTTAGAAATATTTCAACGTCAAAAACAGCCATATGTGTCAGAAGATACAGTGAATAGGATAACGCCTGAAGGCAGCATTAGATTTCCGCTGAGAAAAAAAATATTTCTTCGTCACCACTTCTACGGCTGTGGGGTCTACGTAACTTTTTATTCAGTGAATAGAGGGAAAACTTTTTACCGGGACAAAGCAGCCGGGGCCTGAATCAGAAACTCACCTCCATCTAGCCAAGGTTAAGAATGCGTGAATCTATAAATCTGCACCCTCTTTCCCCCCCCCCCCAACCCTCATCTTCTTATCATGGTGCACATTTGTTGGACACAGGGGCAAGTGTAGCATCTTTTCGCGTTCAGCTTTAAAATCCGAAATCCTTCTAAAGTGTTCGTTAAAAACAAAATATGTTACAAAAATACAGTAATTTATAAAACAATTCAGCATTTCATATATGAACACAGACCCTAGGTAAATTGGTCATCGATCGGGATCTAAAATTCTGATTCCAATTTGTGAACCCTGTTCCTTTTATACTCTCCGTTCCGTGTCCCATACTTTCATTGGAATTTCCAGATTTCACATAACCTTCTGGGGGCCGCGATGGCGCAGTTGGTTGAGGTCGCGGATTCGATTCTCGATGGTGCCAGTGGATTTTTTTATTGACATAATCCTGTCGGTCGCACTATGGCCCTGGAGTCGCCTCAGCCGCTAACAGAAATGAGTACCAGGAATATTTCCTGGGGGGTAAACGCGGCCGGTGCGTAGGGCTGACAACCTTACCGCTTTCATGTGCCGATTGTCTAGAAATCTGGGAGCCTCGACCCTTTGGAACCCTGTGGGCCTTTCCAGGCCCGTAACGGGACTGCTTTACCTTTTACCTTACATAACCTTCTACAACTTCTGAGGTATGCATTTCAGACAGAGCATATTTTCTCACCTCCCAGTCCGCGCAGATTTGGCGAAGTACCTTGTTAGATAGTGCTGAAACCACTTGCTAACGTAGCTTGTAAGGAAGCATCGCAGTCAGCCTTCGAGAATTTGGGGTTAGACTACGGGAGAACATCAAGCGTGCATCGAACCTTTGCTAGTGGCCTAATTAATTAGAGCAGTCTTATCTTGATTTATTGTTTTCAGGAATTATGATAAGATAAATGATAATTTTTTAACCCCGTTTTGATACTTAAAAGTCCATCAATCACACTTAGAGGAAAATTGACTTTAATGTATTAAGCCACAGGTTCAACAAATCTTCAGGTCCCCATTACCGCACGAAACTTCGAGAAGGTTATCAAAAATATACTTTAAACTTTTCGGGAAGCAAAACTTCCTTACCCGCTGAGGGTGTTGTAATAACATCCAAATTACCTGTTTTATAAAATGAGAGATTTGATGTCCTCAAAATTGTGTTCAAGATTCAAATCTTATGAGTTATTGCGCCACGTCAATTGGCAAATAGTGACTGATGTTTCGGAAGAGCCTGCTGCCTCCATCTTCACAATCCAGCAGTTCAAGAATAACAGACTGCTAAATAGTTCCCGACGTTCTTTAGGAGCAAAGAGGTGGAATGTTTGACCCTGCCAAATGGAGGCACGCTTCTACGAAAAGTCAGTAGATTATACTGTATTCCGTTCTACACAGGGTAATATTCCGTTCTACACCGGGTAATATTCCGTTATACACAGGGTAATGTTCCGTTCTACGCACGGTAATATTCTGTTCTACAGGGGTAATTTTCCGTTCTACACAGGGTAATATTCCCTTCTACACAGGATGATATTCCGTTCTACATAGGGTAATATTCCAGAAAAAGTAAATCTGCTTTGGTGCACATAACATTCTCTAACTGCAGTAACTTCGTGGAGCACTTATCCTTCATTAGAACCCAGTAGTGACCCGCCTGGTCAAGATATTCCTCACCCTTTATGTTGTGAAGCTGTATTTATGTTAGCATGGCATTGGGCTTGAACCTTAGCTAGTTTAATCCAGTTTTGGATGAAGGGCATGAAGGCCATTGCCTTGTGGTCACCTGTAGGTGGCCTGGAATATATGGTGAGAAATGTTTGAAAACTAAACAGTTTTTTAGGGTTAGTTTCCGTAAAACATAAAACACAATTCGAATATTACAAGAATTCTGTATTTGCTTTACAAATTTTTATACATGTACCATTTCAGATAGGCAAGTGAAATGTTGTATGTACTGCCATTATAATTGTAAGTACGGCTTTTATTTAAAATATGTTCTGTGTGTTAAAAATTAGAACATGTAGATGGAACGAAACTTTTCAAATTGTGCCAAAGATATAAAAACCAGAACCTCTGATTGAAATCTAAGATAAATCAGGATCATGAATTGCAATGTCTGCTGTGATAAACTGCTCACAGAAATGGAGCATTGTGTCGTGTAGTTATCCGTTTATTGCCTCTCAGTTCACGTAGGTACTACAAATTTTCCAAGAGAGTCTTGTCACTATTGTGATAATGAATTTTGCAGTCTGGCCTTAGATTGGTAATTTATATATCTCTGGGAAGTTTAAAGCAGTAATTATGTGATGTGATTTGGAAGTGCTTCAGTTTACGACAACGACTAAACTTTATATCAAACAGATAACCTACATGCAAGACACAGTCGGGTTTAATGCGCCACCGTGAATTATGTTTCAGGACGAGTGCTTAAGACTGACTTCAGTGCTAAATTCAACTTAAATGTGAAATGCCTGGAAAGTATATCAAGTGCATCTCTATCTCTCTCTTTCACTTGTTTTAAGCAATATTTTGTCGGAACAGCTTACGGCAAACTTATCCTTACTTTAGAGTCACAGTAGACCTGTTCTTGGTTACCGATAATTGTACAAGTAAAGCCCTAAGGCCGGGCTAAATTACAGAAATTGATAGGAGTAACCAGAACTGGTTGCTTCGACGAACTTCAAAATAAGTACATTTGAACTCTTTTGTAACGTCATGAAAGGGACCGAATATTTTTTGTCGT
This sequence comes from Coptotermes formosanus, assembly GCA_013340265.1. Classification (NCBI taxonomy): domain Eukaryota; kingdom Metazoa; phylum Arthropoda; class Insecta; order Blattodea; family Rhinotermitidae; genus Coptotermes; species Coptotermes formosanus. Next base: position 17,884 of record BLKM01000786.1, on the reverse strand, counting down.
TATATACGAGTGTTGTTATAACCGATGAGTGTAATGTTACGGTTAACAGTGACGAGTAAACTGGTACCACAGAATATCTGACGCTATAGACGAGGTGTCGTATAAACTGATGTTGTTATAACCGGGTTCTACTGTAGGTGCGCACAGCATGTAAATTTTTCTCTGTGATTAATTAGTCATTGTGTAATGGTTCGTAACATCATAATTTTTTAAAGTGAGGAGTTGTTAGCACATCGCCCAACCCTCAAGCTGGAGGACCACCCCTTGTCGGCTGCCCGCGACTGCTTATTCAGTGTATTCGCAGCTACCCTCCATAACTGGAGCCGTTCCTCCATCCGCAACCTGAGGGCGCGCCATGCCATGGTGACAGGGACCCACTGGGGCATGAACTGGATTGAGCTGGCTCAGGATAGGGACAGGTGGCGGGTTCTTGTGAATGCGGTAATGAATCTTCGGGTTCCATAAAATGTGGGGAATTTCTTGACTAGCTGAGAAACTGTTAGCTTCTCAAGAAGGCCTCTGTTCCATGGAGTTAGTTAGTTAGTTAGTTAGTTAGTTAGTTAGTTAGTTAGTTACATTAATTAGGCAGTAAGATATGAGGGCGTAGAGGGGAGTGGAAATAACTCCACGCATTTTAACCTCGACTTTAGATGGAGGTGTGTTATCAGCTTCACGCCCTGCTTGCTTTGCTATCGGAGGAAGTCTCCATATTACCCCCTGATTAACAGTCTGGATGGAGAATAAAGCCGGTCTGGACGCTTCTTAAAAGAGATAAATCTCTGCCGTGAATCGAACCATAACCCTTCGGTCATCTAGCCCGTAGCCTAGTTAGTAGTACGAGTGAGCTATCCCACCTCCCGGTGATACGCTGCATTTACAAAAATGTGTTCCACTGTCTCTGTACACTGGGGTAATTTCCTATCCACAGTGAATTCTCTAGATAGTGCAGTCGTAACGCAAACTTCATGCTGAAATCTGCACTCTTTTGGAATATTAACGCAGCGTCGAGTGGCAATCCTTGACCGACGTTTCGGGTCTGACCCTTGAAGATGGGTCCCATGCATTGTCCCGAAACGTCGGTAAAGGATTGCCACTCAGCGATGGGTAATATCCCAAAAGTGCGCAAATCTCATCAACATCGCGGCGGAAGTCTGAAGTCACGGAAGCTTCATGCTGTACGTGTCGGTACTTGTTCGCATAAGGTATGTCATACTCTAGGTGTCCTGACTCTGCGCTCGCATGGAAACTGCTCGGCGGAAAGGTATTTCGCCCGTTGGAATGACATGGTGTTGACATTAGTGCAGAGCCCAGCCCTGTAGTGAAGTACGCGCTTTGAGTCGGCCAACTTGGAAGTAGAATTGTCAGACTCCAACACAGGAGTCCGTCCTTGCAAAATCTCGCTGTATAGTCATACGAATTCAATTATTTCATCTACAGTGACCTTTCAGTTGTTGAACTGTAAATGCGCTGTATTTTTATTGGCTGAACACGTGTAGTTGACAGTATGTAACCTTTCTAATCAGTAACGTTTCCACTGAATGCATTTGGCTTTGTTCGGAGGGTGGAAAGATTACATTGAATGATTTGCGATGCTAACGACTTTAAATTGATAATAATGGGCACTCACATTGAGACATATTATCACTGATGTTTCTCTGAAAGCCTTTAATAGAACGCGAAACCATTATGCATAAGAGCGAGCGGTCGCTCATTGTTTGAAACTTGATGAACGGGGAGGAAATGGAAATTTGAAGCGAGTGATGAGGCTGCAAATCACATTGCATAATTGTCCACCATTAGTATGAAGACAGAGAAAGACATATATGAGAGCAGTTACCACAGATTGCCCGGATTAGCTCTCTCTCAGCAGAAAATTAATTGGGACCACTGCCTATTTGATTAACGTTGTGCCACAAACGAATTCTCTTTGTCCAAGTAAACAATAGAAATGGAGATGCAAAACTGAAACTACATTGATTTTTAAACCCAGCGTCAGGTTTTACATAATTTTAACATGTATATTGTGTGGTTTGTTGTTTTTAGTGTCCTTGAATTCGTAGTTTGGAAATCACGAGGTAAATATTATTTTAAATTACCAGATTTTTCGTTCCTTTCTTATCGTGTGATATTGCTCGATGTTTCATTACGAAACGAAACAGTTTGGAGTTGTAACATAAACTGTAGATTGTGTAATATCAAATAAGTGAATTTTGTTGGATTTTAATAAATTTTTCTCCACAGTTCGTTTTCTGTCAACTTTCCTTTTCACTTGCTTTAACCCTTTAAAGACGAAGCGTATCTGTTTTATACAATGACTCAGTGCGTACCGCGCTGTAAACACTCTCCACTTCGGTTACAAAAACCAGTCTCTTAATGTTTTATAAGGCAAAAGTTGCTGTTTGTTCTGAGATCCACACAAAACACATAAACGCAATGTGGGCACGACGTAGAATTTTTTAATGTTAAACCTGGTGGTATGTAAAGTTACCGCTAGGTTTTAAAATGTTAATCATATTCGCTTTTATGTTGAACTCAAGTACTGCCCTTTACTTTGAAGGCCATGGTTACAACTAAATATAAAATTAAAAAATATGTTGCTGAAAGTGACATGGTTGCCGTTGCCTGTTTGATGTGAACCCTCTGCCAGGAAGTCTTGATTTTGCTGTCTGTGTTGGAGCTTGAAAATATTTAGGGACTGCAGCTATATGGGGTCACATTGAGAGAGGTTTAGATTCCCCATGTGTGTTTTTGCCTGTTACTATCACATAAAAAATTCACTTACTTACCTAGCAGTGCCATTCAGTTCTTTTCAACAAATCAGTACATTTTGGACTAGCGCTGTAGGCAGACACAGTTTCAGTTACTGACCTGCTGAACCCCCAAGCTTCGAGAGACAGCAGTTCAAGGCCTGCCCCCCCCCCCCCCTCCACTTCTGTCCCAGCTACACTTCCTAACAGAATTTCTCATTGCTGACAAACAAGAGACAATGGGAAGTTACGGTTACGCTGAAAGTACAACGCGGAATAAAATTAAAGAACATGTAGAATATTTTCCGTTAAAATTTTGTCCGTGCTTTCCGTGTCCGCATTAGACAGGTTCCTTTCTTTAACCCTTTAAAGACGAAGCGTATCTGTTTTATATAAGGACTCAGTGCGTACCGCGCTGTAAACACTCTCCACTTCGGTTATAAAAACCAATCTCTTAATGTTTTATAAGGCAAAAGTTGCTGTTTGTTCTGAGATCCGTACAAAACACATAAACGCAACGTGGGCACCACGTAGAATTGTTTAATGTTAAACCTGGCGGTATGTTAAGTTACCGCTCGGCTTTAAAAGGTTAATGTTTTCTCTCCACCACAAGCCGCATTAAAAAAGTCATAATTCTGCACCCTACATTTTAAGATTCATCTTAATCTCATTATGCCACCTTGGTCTATGTTTTCAACGTTGTCTTTTTTTTTTCTTAAGTTTTCGACTAAATATTGGTCTACCTTCCGTGATTTCCCACGCATACTACATGTGCGTCCATCTTATTCTCCGTAATTTTATTATCCTAGTAATATTTGGCTCTTAGTAAAAGTTATCAAGTTCATTATCACGTATTTTTCTCCAGCCTCCTGTTACTTCTTTCTCAGGCCCAGACAGCTGCCTCACTAGTGAGTTCTCAAACAATATTCATTGAATCATATTCTTGTTTTCCTAATTATGATACGATGTATTGCCTTAGAGTGGAAGCTTTGTGGATGAACGTGCTGCCTCCATCTTCACGGTTGACACAGAACATGAAAAAAGAGAGAGTTTTTATTTTCCTTCTAAACGTTGGCAACGTCTTCTGAAACGTCACTGTGACAACATGCATTAAAACTGCTTTAGTCTTTCGTGTGGTGCGGGCAACTTCGGCAAAATTTGGTTTGCAAGCTGGCAACGTAAAATCCAATACATAGAATAAAGAACTATATGTGTAAGTACATGCATCGTTTTTCCTGTACATTTGTCTATACATCTTGTGCATTAAAAAATACACCGATGATGATGATGATGATAATAATAATAATAATAATAATAATTTGTAAAAATGCAATTTACACTCTAAGCTATAGTACTCGTAGCATATTTTTACAAAATGAATTGGGGGGGGGGGGTAACATAGGTCTTAATAAAGCAAGAGTCCTTATGTTTGTAAAATTGCTTCTGTTGTTTTCCAGATTTGACAGGGAAAGGGTTAATGATGTTTTGTCGTTTTCAAATATCTCGGCGGAAAACACAGCACCGTGTAGCGGGCAGCGGAAGGCACGCAGGCCATGGCTTGATCAGCCCTGACTTGCAACATCTCAGTGTGAATTACATTACTTAAAGCTTCAAATCATGAACCCTTCTTCTGTGTTTCTCCCTCGGGGGTCACAGGTCACGTTTCACACCAATATAAAAGAGGAAGTAAAGTTACGCGTTTGTATAATTTGATCGTTACGTATTTAGATAGGGAAGGTGAAGACAGAGGACTGCCAAAGAATGGTAACGTCATTCGCGATATCAATGCGGTACTGGGGAGGGCCTTACTGCAACCTGCTGTCGTCAGCCTAAGAATTACATGCTTTAGTGTTGAAGTTACGTCCTTAGAGGCTTGTTAAAATCTGTTAGACATATGTGGAGCATTGGACGACAGATGGCGTCTGTCCTTTGCCGACAATGATACCTTATACGTTTTTTTCCTTCCGTAGTGCCTGCCATATATTGCGGCAGCTGTAGCGTTTTTTCGAAGTCAAAAATATGTGCATGCCAATCGCGCGTCTCATGAATGTGCAGATTATACCAATGTGATGTGTTGTACCACGGAACAAAAGAATTAATTTCACATATATTTCGTATTTCTAGGCGTGTTATTACAAAGAGAAAAGTAAGTTAAAATCGCATTCAATAAAGCATTTCAGGGCAGCTTACATTCCTGTAATGCTTGCTACCGTTTTTTTTTCATATTTCCTCCTTCCTGAACATTGATGCATACAAAAATATAACGGTGTAAATCTAAAGCAAAGTCACAGCGTCATAATACATGAATATTTCGGTAGCCTAATATTTTCCACATTCTGATTTACTTCCTACGTGTTTCTGTCTGAAATCTCGTCCTCAGAGAAATCATTCGTTAACATCAAGAGTGAAACAAGAGGTTTGGTATTCAAAATTAGCTGTATTATGATAGCAATTTTTTTATTTGGAAGTAGTGAAGGTCTGAAATAAATTCCTTCGAAGCATAATTTTATCTGAAGACTGCAAATAAGAGAAGAAGATTATTCTCTTATATCCTGTAACGGGGCCTGGTGGTGACCACCTGGGTGGTCGAAATATGTAGCCTAGTATTTTATAAATAATAATTTTAAATTGAAGTTGTGAGGACGGTATTTAATTGTGTTTAGTTTGCTACTCTCACAACGGTATGCAGTCTATAAAAAAAACACGTAGGTGTATGCTTTACGCGTCCTTTAACATTGAAGTCTGCATCTTGCGCACACTGCGTGTTCATGTGTTTCATGTGTTCATCGTAAACTTGATGTTTTAAAGAATTCATTGCTTTAGAATTTAATTAAAAGTATGTAACTTCAAAGGCAAAAGAAAACGCCATGTGCAAAAGTTCTCTTTCTTTGTCCAGATAGCATCAAAGTAAATTCAAAGAAGAAATCCGCTTAAATGCATAAAAGTCTTACATTTATTATTGTTTAGATTATCGCTTATTAAAATTCCTTTCGTAAAAATTCTCGTCATATTTTCAACCCCACATTGCAGTGACTAACTCACCACATACACTGACGTTAATTCATGTAACGCTACTGTGAACACAGCAATATAAACATTAGGCACTGAAAATATTTGTACAAGTGGAGTGATGTGTTGACGTAAGTAAGCAACTTTTACGTGCTGTGGCTCAACAATATTACCTTACTTTCCGACTAATGAAGATACGTTATGTGAGAAACGTGTGCTGAGGGGAACATTTGTACAGAACGGTGGAGAGAACTGCGTGTTGGGTACAGCATAATTTATATGCGTCTACGTAGCACTACAAGTGAACCCCACTGCCTATCTTTAACAGGGTTTCCGGATATCAGTTTTCAGATTGCCCATCCCGTTGTGCGCGTATAATACTGTTTCCAATCTTAGAGTCAAGCACAGCAAAATACATTTTTCTTCAGTGTTTATTGCTATAATGCGACTTCATCCGGCAAAACACATAAATATAAAGAAAAAGTGTTAAGGCAGAGGCCCCTCCTTTCTACAAAAAACTGAATTTTTTTTAAATTTTACATTGCGTAGACTATAGGGTTTTAAAAGTATGCATATATTTTAAGATAATAAAATTATGCAATATTCAGGATCTATCATTTCCTATACGGAAAATATGTTTCTTGTTTATATCTCTATTGGTCTGAATCAGAGTTAGATACGTACGAGATGTCTTTACGTGTCACTAGAACTCTTGTTTATATCTCTATTGGTCTAAATCAGAGTTAGATACGTACGAGATGTCT
>BLKM01000785.1:0-40173 GCA_013340265.1 Coptotermes formosanus | reverse complement strand
GTTCCTTTCTACTCTTATAATTTTAGACAAAATATTTACACAAGTTAACATCTTTAAACATTGTTACATTTTATACTGTAAACGGAGGAAGATCCTCCCCTTTCTAAAATATATAGAATTTTGAATGGTTTTCTTTGTGCGGCTCGATGTCTCCTTAAGCCGAAACGTGGTTGCATATATGCGCTTTTAATAAAGTGGGTGTTGGTGGTTATTGGCTGATTAATAAGTATAAATATATATATATGAAGGAATTTCCTATGTTAATCTTGTGTCTGTTTTGTCACCCAATTAGGAGGACCATGAGAAGTAGAGACACTGCCATCGTGTTATGAAGTTTACGCATTTTGTCTACCTTATTTTTATTTCTATAAACCTTGTTTTCCTCAGATGCCCTGACGTTTATACTTTCATTAAGTCTCCGTGTTGTTTGGCTTCGAAAATTTTCAACAGTTGCATCTTCTGTTATCTTCCTCGCTCTAGCACGGTATTTACCACCGAACATCATGCCTTTTGTCCTATCAGTTAATATATTCCTATCTAGTTGAATGGTTGCGGCTGTTTCAGGAAGCAAATAAGTAACAATATGCAGATTTTTTATGTGCAGCGGCTGAAAAATCGGATTTAGACCGCCTTTTTCCGAGGTTTCTGGGTCAAAAGTAATTGGACACGCACAAATGTGGTAGCACACCTCTGCAACAATTATCAGCACGTCGCACAAGCCGTAGCATACTCTAAGCACAACAAACACAATAGGCCAATATCCGTACCCTCAGCTGGATTCGAAGACACAATGCCTGCAATCGAGCAGACGCAGACCGACGCTTTGGGCCTTCACGACCACCGCGATTGGCCATTATGTAGATAATGGGCTGTTTATAGTGATACTAATAGTCCGTTATAATCTGTGATGCCAGAACTCTATTGGTTTGGCTTGTATAAGCATTGTTATGTAATGTAAGAAAGGAGGCCTGCGCCTTTACACTTTTTCTTAGAAAGTTGTATTTTGCATGATGATAGACGCTTCGCGCTCCCGGAACATGTAGTAATGATAATAACAGCTGGAAAACAGGCGTTGCGTTGAACTTTTCTGTAAAATCTAGCGACGATAAAACCAATAAATGCAGACAAGGATATGAATATAATATATTATAAACGCAGTAATACATCCCAAAGTACTTGGCCGATACAGTAACATATGAATATAACCCGCACCTGGATGGTGACAGATACCCCTCATACTTCTTTAATTACACAACAGAGTTAATCAGAAAACGTTTGTCCGTATTTTAAACTGTACCATCTATTTTAAAACATGTAATTTTAATATTTAATATTCTACATTTGCGCTCAGTCACAAACTTTTGTAACATCTCAATTTATTTATTTATTATTTCACCACCGTATTCACAAGAGCTCGTCACTTGTTCCTGTGATGAGCCAGATGAATCCTGTCAACGTCATTCCATCACCTTGTCTAATGTGTCCATTTTACTAATTTGTTCCATGTGTACCGAGTTATAATCTCTTGTATTTAATTGTGATTTTTTCGCTTACGTAAGGTCCTGCAACATCTGAGGTTACTTTTCCTTCTCTAATATACGGATACAAGGATTTAAGTGCGTTAGTGTCCTAAGATGGTGTTTGGCGCGGCATTAACTTTTGCTTGTCGTGACACGTCCTGAAAGACTACGTGTGAGGCACGTGTACACCTCATGGCTAGGGAGACCATACGTTCTGCTTTCCCAGGAAATTTCCAGGTTTACGCCTACTGTTCCTGCGTTCCATCCGGTTTAGCATTCGTCCCACATTTTTCATTTTTAACGAAGTACTATTATTAAATTTGCATGAAAATATGGCGTTACAGTTTTGGGAAACTTCCACTTTGTACTTACAATCTCTGCCTTGGTTTCTTCTGGCAGTGTGTGAGACGAGTGTGCTTACACGTGGTAACTTCTGCGACAGTTTGCAGGGCGCTCGCTGTTGAAACCAAACCCACACTGCTAACATGCATGCTTGAGAAAATAAAGAAAGATACGGCTAAGAAACTGATGCATGTGAATTCGTACCAAATATAATTATTCTGCTTATGTTAATTTTAATGTTCAAATAACCAATATAAACATGTTCTTTATTTTGCTTTAATATACACACATCTTTACATTCACTTTTTTTTTAGAAAGGAGTGGATTTGTTAGAATTGTTTGGAGTAGAACTATTTTATAAGTATACCAATATAATAAAACCAATCTGCAGATCACCAGATATATATTTTTAAAAATCATGTAACTTTAATTGATTTAGCGCCCCCTGTCACTCCCACAATGTGTCCCGGTTTGGACGATAAATTACAAGGTCACCATACTCATGGAGGCCAACATGTTAAAAACCGCATTACTTTCTCTTTCCATGGCGCGACAACTTAGCCATGTCATTATTCTCTCAACAAAATAGTTCGATTTTAATCTCGTAATAGGGGTTTCTCGTCCTTCCGAAGTTTATGAAATTTCAGGGTCAGATGATAAAATTTCTCTTGAAACAAGCATTGACGATGTTGATTCTACGTCATCAATTTGTCACTGTACAGAAACGTTGTCCGTGTGAATTACATGACAGTATAATGTACTTGAGGAGGTATAGCTCCATTCAGTCTTAACCATGCCAGTAGACCGACGCTAATATTCAACTGAAAGCTACAGCCGGTGTAAGGTCAGGAAAATAATGCCGGTACATACTGAATAGGAAGCTGGTATGACCCCAGAGGAGGTCTGGATATTATGGAGGAGACAAAATATCTTGACTCTACCGGCAACTGAACCAGGACTCTTCAGAGTTCTGGTATGTGCCCTAGTCGTCCATTTCGTTGTGCTGTCCGTCCGCAAATTTCTTTCAAATACTCTGTCACTTGCTAAGATTATGTAGCCTCGATGTTGTGTGGATGAATTCAGTATGAATGTGGAGATGTGGTGGAATGATACTGACTGGAGAAGACCGAAATACTGGAAAAAACCGTGTCCCAATGTCACTTTCTATGCCCCAAATAACACGTGGTCTTTCCTGACAGCTCCCTTGTTACCATGGCTCCAAAATCCTAGTGGGCCTATGCCGCCTTTTTTTGAAGTTCTAGATCACACACCCTGTAGGGCACCTCTGGACAAGTGATCAGCCCGACGCGGAGACATCTACCTGGCAACAAACAACACTCACCACAGACAGACTTTCACACTATCAGCGGAATTCGAGCCCATCATTCCTGCAAACAAGCGGCTTCAGACCCATGCCTAGGCGCCGTGCCATGTTTGTCGTCGAACATACATTATAAACTTGTCCCTGTAAACCATTATTAATGCATATGCTGGGTGGACATACATCCTCATTCTCTGTTAGCGCCCGCACTAGGAAGTGAGTGGTTAGCATCACGCCTCGACAGTTTTAGCCCCGCTAAGATCAACTATAACCGTTAAATACGAGATATGGTAAGACGCAGAGCCGGTCTGGACGCCCTGGGTTAGAGAAAACCGTCCTGCTCCTGTCGAAATTGGAACAGAACTTAGCCTAGTTACCATATCGACTACGTATCCGAAATACAAATATATGAATTTTAATTTTCACCTACATATTACCCCGTAAACACAGTAGCTATGTACTTCCTAGAATATACAATATACAATTACACACTACAAAACCTCTTTTCCTCTGCCACAAGAGCAGAACGCAGGTCTAGGCCAATTCACTGTTGACATTTTGAGACCCAACACGGTTAGACACACCACACTCTGTAGGACTCCACTGAAAGAGTGATCAGCCCATCGCAGAGATCTCTAACTGACAACACACAATGATCACAACAGGGACAGGCCTACATCCACGTTCCGGGAGGATTCGAACCCGCCATCCCAACAAGCGAGCATTCGCAGAGTGTGCGGACACTGGGATCTGCACCCATTATTAGACGGAATAAGGAAAGAAACAGCGAGAAGAATAGAGCGGTTATGGCATGTCGAATGACACACAACAGAATGAATGAACAAGCCTTAATGACACTGCGGAAAAGATGCGTGTCCGTGATGTGAACGTGGCGGTCTAATGTGTACTATCCGCTACTTCTGCGCCATATATTCAGCGAAGTCAGAAAACGTTTTCTGCATCAGAGTGTTTATGTTACATTCTGACACTGATGTATATACTGCAATTATTAATGGCGAGCAGAGTGTAAACAGGAAAGGATCAAAAAAATGTGACACCGTTATCATTAACTTGTTACAATTAAGTTTCTTTTTTTTTTACTTGCACTCTTTGAAACTGACAAGTCAAGCGTGGTTTAACTCTACAGCTAGCAATAAACACAACCTGTAAAGTAACAGTTAATGCCAACACTTAAAACCACACAAACTAAGACGCAGGATGTATTAGTTTGAGCCGAAAGGTAAATATTACAACGTCACTTATGAAAATTTCAAATAAAATTAATATGATGTGTTATTTTTACACAAAATCAAGAACACACGCAAAAAAATGATTTCCTACTTCATTAATGGAATAATCTCCATTATCATAGGGTATTATAAGAACTCAATACTCCTAAATTCTCTAAAAGTTTCAAAACCTTACTCAGTATAGGTGATACTTGTATATAGAGATAAATTTAATACTTCACTGGGAACGTAGTGTTATTACAGTCGGCGAGGGCTGTATATATGGGGAAATAATCTGTACTTTTATAGGAATTGTTTGAAACACACAATACACTGTGTGTGCAAAGTGCAGACTTTAGTGTTACACCTGATGACACGTATAGCAACCTGACGGCTTTAAACGATCAATAAGGTACAAGTAACCGGATTAAACAAAATGTGTCGTCTACGTATAATGCAACATTGCAGGGCTTTCGGTGATATTTAAACTGCCGGAACAGATAAAAAATCATAAGTTCTTTATGTAAAGTGACCGATTTTTTGACCGACTTTAACCTAATTTTGACTTCCATAGATTTCACAAAAGTCCCAGAAATCAAATTAACCCAAATTCTTCCATTGTAGGCTGCGCTGATACATGCGGTGAGAAAGGCATACTGACTTAGTCACAGATGGACACACAAACTGACAGCTTCATAACGTTTCACTCAAAGAGACTTCTTCATGGCGGCTTAATGTCTCCGGGAACAGTAAAACGTACTTAGGTCTTTATATAAAATGTCTGACATTATTACCGAATTACCCAAATTTCGATTTCCTCGTCAGATTTTGATGAAAATCCCCAATACCTAATTTCACTGACATTCTTTCAGTGCGACCTGCGTCCACACTAGCAAGACAGGCCGACAGATAGACACGACGACGGTAATAGGCGCTTTTCGCGACTGTGCGAACGCGCCTTTTAAGACTGTTCATTTTAACTATTTGATCCTCAATGAGATATAACGTTTAATTTTTACTATATTTCTTCGTAAGTAAAGTTTCCCTGAATGTGACACAGTTTTGTTGAAGAACTTTTGTGTACGTAAACTATTCTGTGATTGATTTACTGCTGAATTCGAAAGTTTATGTGAATAATAGAGCTTCAAGCATCAGATATTTCATTCTAATTAATACCTATGTTAAGGACAAGTGGATCTACACCTCATCATCCACATACGTCTTTACGGTACCTAGAACTTGTAACTGTTACATCTACAGGCACATTAAATCTCACTTAACAACGAGTGACATAAATGCCCTTTGTCAGCCGAGCTACATTTTATTGGAGCCAGTGCCTATTCCGATCCCAGTAGCCGAGCGGACTCGGCGCAGTTATGCAGCTGCTTGAGACCGGGAACCGTGTTTTCGAATCTAACTAGGACATGCACGTTCGTCTCTTGGGTTTTTTGCGTGTTGAGTAGGTAGCGGCCTCTGCGACGACCTGGTGGCTTATGCAGAGGAATCCTACCGTGTGTGTGTGTGTGTGTGTGTGTGTGTGTGTGTGTGTGTGTGTGTGTGTGTGTGTGTGTGTGTGTGTGTGTGTGTGTGTAAGAATGTACAACTGTGTGTGATCTAGGGTTGTGCTGTTGCGCCACAGAAAAGTCTATACCCAAAATAAAAATTGAGACATAAGAAAATCCCACAGCGGTATTTCGGAAGATTGAAGCCGTCTACGTCGTGATGCTGTGTCGGCAAGTAAATAATTACCGCCATTTTGCGGGATAGTAGCGCCTTCACCTTCACAACCAAGCAGCCACACTGCCTGTCAAGCGGGCGCACTGCAACGTCACAAAGCCCTGAACTTCGTACGAAAATATATTCACAAGCTGTCACTGAGCCAAAATTCGCTTTGTTATTTTATCACGTTCCCCAGCCCGGGGACCGCGCGGTGTGAGGTGTGGCACGCCGGTCTCTCACTCCTGGACAGCGGGTTCGAATCCAGTAGGGGCAAGGACGGCTGTCTCTTCTGAGTGCTGTGTGTTGTCAGGTAGAGATCTCTGCGTCGGAATGATCAGTAGTCCAGTGGGGTCCTAAGGAATGTGGTGTGCCTGAGTACGATCATGAATCTTCGGCTATGAGGAGGCTCTGGCGCACTCGGGGCTTTAGAATCATGTCAAAAAGTTTTCACCTTTGCCATTGTGTGAATGTTAAGATTTCCATTGATCAGGGGTTTCTGGGTAGCGCTTCTGTGAAAATATCTCCGATTTTACCAGACTTTTAACTTCATTATGTGCAAAATTGTTGAAGCAACAGAAAACAAAGTTCTGTCACCCATGGCCAGCAAGCGCAGGGTCTGTCACGAATATTAATCCGTCATGTGATGGAAATTTCTTGCATGTAAATCTGGTAACGAAGTATACGGAGAGAAAAGCTGATAATAATGTTGAACACTTAACAAACAGGCGGTTACAATTATGTGAAAATTTAAATGCGTGTTAAGCCTGTGGCAGTAAACTAATTTTCGACGCTTCGACTGAAGGTTGAGTGGTGCTGTCCAATGAAAGGCTCGGTGCAATGCACAGACATTTAGTTCTTCATACACTGCCAAATTCGATGTACCGTTATTGTTGTAAATGCATTCCAGGGTACTTTAAATTTAGAACCCCTGAACCATGGGCAGTAGTTTGAGCTAAATCTCAGCGTTACCGAACGGTTAACATTACGTCTAACTGTAACTATTAATGTGTACTTAAATCATAACACTTTTACACAAATTACTTTTTCTTATATGTTTTCTGTATTGTGTCTGTAAATATTAACCTCGGGTGAAGTAAAGTACTGCACGTAAGCTACATAATTAAATTATATATATAATATATAATAATTATATATACATATATCCACTCAGTGACAAGTTCTAACAAAGCATAAAGCCATACCTTCGCTCCGAAAGTTGCCCTCCTTAGAAGAGGATAGAAAACATTTTGTGCCATAATCCTGCGATAAAATTATCGCTTTCAATATTCAGCCTTCCCAATGCCCCCGCCTCCCCCACCCACCCAAGTCCTGCTCCTCAATTAAGAAACAATTTTGTTGACGTATTTGTATATAATGATTCCAAACAATACATACTTGTATGTATATTCACATACCTGGTTTATTGATAAATAAGTCGTAATCTTTCAAAAAGCTTATTTAGAATTTATTTTAATCACTTACATATATTGTATAATATGACAGGTGCCTAACGCTACAATAACTTCACATTAAAGTTACATCAAATGTATTATTCAATTCTGGAATGCGCAGAGATATTTGGCAGTTCCAACCTCTGATTTTTCTCTGCCTTTATGTAAATTAAGTTCGTACTGTGCTCGCCTTGTTATGCGACAGGTAAGCAGGTAAATAGCCCTTTCTTTCGGAAAGTATTTGAGATGAGCTTGCCTGCTGGCTGATTGTTTTCTTCACTAAGGAGGGAAATTTCAGAATTTGACGCAGTTGTAATTTTGAATTTCAAAAAGAAAGTAGGAAAAACGTGAGTAGACAGAGCAGCTTCGTCCGGATTATCTTGAGTTCGCATGAGAGTGTTTCATATTTAGAAGTGTTCTAACAGTTGCAGGAATTTGTAATATTATTGAAATAATCACGAAATCTGTAACAACAGAAAATACAACAGTGACAATTAGAGAGGCTGCAACCACCCTCCAACCCATACTCGCTGGGAGGGATCCATGTTTCAGATAATCGTCCAGTACCTCCGCAAGCTGTAGACGGGTGTTCTAGTTGAATGGTTAGGAACTTTATCAGGCCAAATAATTTCGGTGGTGTAGACGAGGCACTGCCTTAAAAATTGTCTTTCAAAAAGCCTTGTAGAATTTTTTTGCCAACTGCTGTGCAGTCACATATCTAGTTCTGACGGCAGCTGCATTGTTTTTTTACTTTCTTGAACACGCTTTGTTTCTAAGTAAGTGCAGACTTAAAGTCCTGCGAATTATCTTCGCACCATTCTTCTTTGTAACGACCGTACTTAGAGAGATGGGATTCGTCAATGCGTTTAAAATTATATTCCTTTGTGTTACGGATATTCTGACCGCAGATCAAACAGGTAATTTTACCTCTAATTTCAGAGAAGAAGTTAGGGCCATTTGCTGTCTAAAATGGTTGACTTTTTATGATCAGGGGTCCTTGTTTCCCTTAATTTCTGAATCCCGAACGCTGGGTTCATGGTTTTCTGAAGGCTAGGAAGCTTTGCTTCCTTAGCGAGGCCAAGCAATTTTTAAGAGGCTGAAATTTTCGTACCATTCTTACAATTATTTTATGACACTACTTCATGTAGAACTAAATTAACACAGCGGCTTGAACTTGTCTTTGTCTAATGTATTATCATCGCGAACAGCGCGTTAAAATTCAATTACTAGCATCGCTGCTAAATACACAAAAAATATCGCGTGTTCGAATTTAATTTGGGAAACGTCCATAAACTATTATTTTAAATTTACAAATTTTAGCGTTAATTTTTACCTTGTCATGGTAAAACAATTTATTTTTTATTTATGTAATGACGTTGCAAGTGTCTCAAAATTTAAATATTTGTTGTGTTTATCTGCCAAACTTAGCGATACACGACGTAGTTAAAAAGATATTTTTACTGCGTCCAGTCCTGGATAGCTATGAAGCAAGTTGACTGAAGTTAATGTAGGTGTGCGGGCCGGGATACAGCAGGCAATACAGAGAATCGCTACGGGCTAGACGGGCCGGCGATCGGATATGGCGTCCGCTAGGTTTTCCACACCCAACTGAAGGTCCGATAGGTGAAGGTTTCCTAGCCGGGGGGGAAACGGCCGAAGGCGGGCTACGTAGCTTAAATTTTAAAGCCTAGCGGTAAATTTACATACCACCAGGTTTAACATTAAATAATTGTACGTGCTGCCCACATTGCGTTTATGTGTTCTGTACGGATCCCAGAACAAACAGTAACTTTTCCTTATAAAAAACATTAAGAGACTGGTTTTTATAACCGAAGTGGAGAGTGTTTAGAGCGCGGTAGCACTGAGTCCTTATATAAAAGAGATACGCCTCGTCTTTAAAGAGTTAATTTACGCTTCTTTTCACATTTATTGCTTATGGACCTGAAATGTGTATTTCGCGCATCCAAAATCACACATTACTATACTCTTGAACCCTTAACGTAACTGATGTAAGCCCCACGCACCAAGGTCCCTGAAAGCTCCCCTCCTTTACGCACCTACTGTGCATTGCGTACAACAAACTTAAAATGTTTAAACTCCACACAATTGGCCAAAAGCCCCTCTTCGCTAGGGCCTCCTTACTGTGGCTTCACGATCACACTTAGACGCAACGCACACTCGTGGGACGAGTGACCGGCTTGACCAAAAGAACTCTACCTGACAACACACAACACTCACAAGAGAGAAATATCCACGCCCCGCAGGAATTCGAAATCAAAATTCCAGAAAGTGAAAAGCTGCAGACCCACGCATTACACCGCAAGGCAATTGGGATAGGCCTAAATTTTAAATACTGTATATATGTACCCGCACCTGGTTGATCGGCCAGCACTCATACATATCACCACCTTGCCGAAAAATCTCTTCCCTTTACGTGCCGTAAATGAAGGTTTTACAAGTCTCCTCGGCGTCTCCAGGTAAAAAAAGCTTTCAAATTCTTCACATCGCACAGACGAGTGAGACATCTATGCTCGAAGGAACTGGAACCGATGTCAGCTGTTTATTATGTTACCAAAAACGTTATAGCCGAGAAAAATATAGTGTTGGGGAATGCCAGAGGAATCCGAAGTAACCAAAAATCCGATATACGATAGACAGGTGTTACCGAGGTGGTTAGTGTGATAAAGCCTAGGGAAAATGCAGGAACATTAAAAAACTATTAGTTATAAGGAAAGTCCGGTATAACAGAGGACGGTATAAACCTTGTCGTCTATAATCAACTCACAAACACACCTGCAATATGCTAACTAACTAACTAACTAACTAACTAACTAACTAACTAACTCCATGGAGCAGAGGCATTCCTGAGAAGCTAACAGTTTCTCAGCTAGTCAAGAAATCCCTGCATTTTATGGAAATCGAAGGTTCATTACCGCATTCACAACAGCCCGCCACCTGTCCCTATCCCGAGCCAGCTCAATCCAGTTCATGCCCCCATATCCCACTTCCCAAATATCCATCTTAATATTATCCTCCCATCTACGCCTGGGTCTTCCAAGTGGTCGCCTTCCCTCGGGTCTCCCCACCAAAATCCGGCATGCATCTCTCTCCTCCCCCATACGTGCCACATGCCCCGCCCATTTCAGTCTTCTCAATTTGATTACCCGAATAATATTTGGTGATGAGTACAGGTCGTTAAGTTCCTCGTTATGTAGTCTTCTCCAATCCCCTGTCGCCTCGTCCCGCTTAGGCCCAAATATCCTCCTCAGCACCCTATTCTCGAACACCCTCAGTCTTTGTTCCTCCCTCAATGTGAGAGACCAAGTTTCACATCCATGCAGAACAACAGGTAAAATTATACTTCTGTATACCCTAATCTTTGTGTTTTTGGATAGTAACCTGGAAGACAAAAGATTCTGCACCGAATGATAGCAAGTATTCCCCGACTTCAATCTGCTCTTAATTTCTTCATGAATGGAGTTTGATTCTTTAGGGTTGCTCCCAAATATTTGAATTCTTCCACCCTTTCAAAGGATTTATTATCTATCTTTATATTGTGATTGTGTCGTGCATTCTGATTTCGAGACATGACCATGTACTTAGTTTTCTCAGCATTTACTTCTAGACCAAACTCCTTACTAGCAATCATTAAATCTTCTGCATTTTTCTTTATACTATGTATGCTTCCACCCAATATATTAACATCATCAGCATAAACCAGAAACTGATGTGTACCATTCAATTTCAAGCCCTCCTGGTTTGCCTGAACCCTCCTAATGGCATATTCTAAAACAAAGTTGAAAAGCAATGGCGACAGAGCATCTCCTTGTTTCAAGCCATTCTTAATAGGAAACGTGTCAGACAGATGTTTGCCTACCCGACCTCTGCTACACGTTTCACTTAGACACATTTTTATTAACCTTCCTAGATTCATGGGGATACCAAACTCAATGAGAATATTATACAAGACCTCCCTCCTAACTGAATCATAGGCTTTCTTGAAGTCTATAAATAGCTGATGCACTGCCTCATTGTATTCCCATTTTTTCTCAAGTATTTGACGAATGCTGAATATATGATCAGTAGTTGACCTGTTACGTCGAAATCCACACTGATGATCCCAATAACTTCCTCTGCATATGGAGTTAACCTTGACAAAAGAATGTTGGATAAAATTTTGTATGTAGTCGACAAAAGTGATATGCCTCGATAGTTACTACAATCTGTTTTATCACCCTTCTTATAAATAGGCACAATGACTGACTCCTTCCATTCCTCAGGCACCTGCAGTATGCTACCTGGCTAAATTGCGTACGCCTGCTTGTCTGAACTCTTGTCATTAAACTGGAGAAGGTCTTCAGTACTGTCAAGCCTTTAAGAATGTGTAAGTTGCAGTTCGCTCAAACTTTGCACACATTCCGGATTATACTTCGTAACATGCATTACACAGAAATGAATGTATATAAGAAGACCCAAGCCGATCCAGTGGCCACGTGTTCTAAGGCGTAGGTCTGCGGCCGCTCCATTGCTGGGATACCAGTTTTGGAACCATTTGAGAGCACTGAAGTTCGTCCCTTTCATTTGTAGGGTGTTATGTAAGTAGCGGCAACTGAGACGGGCTGATCGCTCCTCTAGAACATTCCTGAAGTGTGTGTGTGTGTGTGTGTGTGTGTGTGTGTGTGTGTGTGTGTGTGTGTGTGTGTGTGTNGTGTGTGTGTGTGTGTGTGTGTGTGTGTGTGTGTGTGTGTGTGTGTGTGTGTGTGTCTAATTGTGTGTGATCTAGGCATCTCAAAATGAGGCGGCCAGGGCCTGATTTGGGTTGTTGCGATACAGAAAAAAGGAAGAAGGCCTAAATCGCATACTTTACGTTAGAAGGCAATAAATACAAAAGTCATAAACGTAGTTATGTGCACGAGACCACGTGAAGTAGTTCCATTTTATTAACAAACCAAAATATATCAATAAATGCAAGATATGTATCATCCAATTCCATAATTAATGTCATAAAATTCATTGTGAGTTTTTTGCTGTGATGAAAATACTGACTCTGCCCACTCGCAAACTCTGGTAAATTACACACAAATATCCCCCTCCACACCAGCAAACTTTTATCTGTCACGTCAGACTTCAAAATCCTGCATGTAGCTGCGCTGATTTATTCCAACCATACTTACTGCACTATTCTACAGCGTGATCACTGGGGTCATGTGTACGAACTACATTCCGGGCTTGCATGTATGTCAGCATTTTAGGGATTCTTCGCAAAAATCTTACAATAAGCCAAAACTAGTCTTGTCTTATCTGAACTTCCGCATGGAATATCAGGCTCACACCAGAGGGATGCTGATCAAATATCATATCTGGTAAGTTTCGCTAACAATTATCGACACATGGGCTACCGACTTTGGTTACCATGGGACAAATATAACAGACATTTCTCATAATGACCTACTTTCATTTATATGACGTCGTCATTTGTCTTTATGATAGAGACAGAATGCATTATGGGAATGAGGTTGCGACAGAGAGACCTGAGCGAAGCGAAGTAACAAAATGACGTTTCACCTTATTATGTAACAGATTTTTCACTGAAGATTTCAGTGCATTGCATCTTATTTTTTAGATTTCTTCCTTCACATATCTCCCAACATTTCTCAAACACTGCTCCAAATCTTCTCCTAGACTCTCCATCATCCAACGAGTCACATGCTCCGGAATAGTTGCGATTTGTTCCTTTGTTCCTCCATAGTCCTATTCTTGCAGATAAAAAGGTTACTTTTCAGACGCCCCATAAAACGCAACCACAACCGGACAGATATGGTGAGCGTGCTTGCCATGCAGCAGCACCGCCACGAGAAATTACTACAAACCTACACGGAAGAAAATCCCAAAGTATCGAAATCCTGTGTCATGATCATCATTCGGTAACAGAGATTCGAACCACGAATCTCATGAACGCCATTTAAAACATTATGTCTGCTACAAATGCTTCGAACCGCAGCACAAAACGTAACGACCGGAAAGACGTGTATTATGAAATCGAACAAAACCACAGAATAATTCTCTACGCCACTCCTTAGCTGTCATGATATCTGAGGTCGGGATATCAGTCACAATGTCTAAACCCTGACTCCGACCTAGTAACCGGTCAGAATAGTCATATTTATACCTACGTGTTTGGAATTATGCGTATGTGCGAAATGTATACACTTACATCAAACACAAGCATTTTCCTTTAGGATGTAGTGAGTTTCAATGTAGTGCATAAGCAGAACACACAATATATTTTTTCAAATAAACCTTACATTCTATAGAGTCGAACCCACCTATAACGACGTCGGTTTATGCGATTCATTGTCTACAGCGTCACATATTCTGCCGTACAAATTAATTTTTCACTCTTAAACATAAGATTATATTACTTCTCGTTTAGAGAAACACTCTGCTATAAAGACACAAAATATTCAGTCCCTTCGTCATGATGTTATAACTGGTTTCGGGTGCATGTATAAATGTAAATGTACATATACCAGTGTCAGCTCCAGGTACGGGGTTCCCAGGGCAGTGACAGTAGAAAGGGTTCCACTTGGCCACCAGGCAATCAGAGAGCAGTATTTGTATGACGTCACAGTGACCACGCCCCTTCGACCAATCAGAGAGCGCCACGTCATAGTCACAGGACCTTGCCGACCAATCTTGTTGAATGTAAACAAAGTCACGTGACCAGGTCGATGACCTTTTACAGGAATGTAAACAAATATGGCGGCTATGTGCACTGAATGTAAACAAACATGGCGGCTATGCGGACTGAATGTAAACAAACCCAAATGACCAGGTTAAAGACCTTTACTTGAAAATAAACAAACATGGCGGCTATGCGCACTTAACCTAAACATAAACTAGTTATAATAACAAAACCACGTGACCAGGTTAATGACCTTTACTTGAAAATAAACAAATATGGCGGCTATGCGCACTGAATATAAACAAAGATGGCGACTATGCGCACTGAATGTAAACAAACATGGCGGCTATGCGCACTTAACCTAAACATAAACTAGTTATAATAACAAAACCACGTGACCAAGTCAATGACCTTTACTTGAAAATAAACAAATATGGCAACTGCGCGGTATATTTGAATTTTAAATATGGCTGACAAGGCCCGAAGTTTACATTTTTAGATATGATGGACAGTGCGCGAAGTTTAAATGAACAACATGGCGGTTTATGCGGGAAGTTTAAATTTTAAGATGGCGGTACTTTTAAATATGGCGGAAAGTTTAAATTTAAAGATGGCGGCTACCGCGGTATATTTGAATTGTAATAGAGCGGTTTATTTGAATTTTAAATATGGCGAGCGCGGCGGTATATTCGAATTTTAATTATGGCCGTCTTTTTCGAATTTACAATATGGCCCTATTTTTAAAAGTGGCGGGAATTACAAGATGGAGGTACTTTTAAAATTTGAAGATGGCGGCTACCGCGGAATATTTGAATATGACTAAAGTTTGCCATTTTATGGAAAGGGGTGGCCGGGTGGTAAGATAATGGACTCAAAATCGAAAGATTCTAGGTTCGAATACTGCCTGCCCGACCATTCCTTTTTTTAAGGATGGGAAAAAGGTAAGAACTAAAATAAAGACCACGATTTTTTTCTTTTCATACTCACAATTATCACATTTGGCGATTTTTCATATTTATTATACAACTTTGTGATACACAGAACGGCAGGCGCTAAGCTCCAATGCGTCTAGACACAAACCTCTAAGTGTAGGCGGTTGTCTTGTACATAAGATACACCTGCACTGCACAGTCTTTGTTTTGTCGGAATGACTTTGTATATTACAAAATGTGTAGTCATTCGGAATGTGATTGTCTGATCTTGTATTTTTTGGAATTTTGCACTGGATCATTTTCTTTAACGGTCCAAAAAATGTATCACTCGGTGCTTCTGCACACACAAATTTAGAATTACATATTGAATCAAACACGTAACTGATCCGTGCATTAAAACATATAATTCCATACGACATGTTAACCTTGTCTAAGTTCCTAAACATATAAAGTAACATGTTCAACGAAAAATTAGCTGCTGCATTATTCGCGCACTGACATATGAAATTCACTGTAACACTTTTTTCATCTATCACAATACGAACTTGCTTTCCTTCTTCCACAAATAATACAGTACATTACATGTTTTTGAAGAAAGAGCATCATTTATGTATTTTCGGATATCGAGTTCACTTAGT
The DNA here is from genome assembly GCA_013340265.1 of Coptotermes formosanus. Lineage (NCBI taxonomy): Eukaryota > Metazoa > Arthropoda > Insecta > Blattodea > Rhinotermitidae > Coptotermes > Coptotermes formosanus. The sequence continues at coordinate 24,336 of BLKM01000785.1, read as the reverse complement.
CTGCTTGTTGCAATGTATATGCTTATTTCATCTTAAAACCTGGTAAGACACCCGCGATGTAGGCTGGGTACAATCCAACAACCGCACACGCATAATTGTCTGTATATAGTGCTTTCAAAAGTTTTTCAATTAACCATAACCAGTCAGTATTTACTGCAGTAAACGTTTCATACCACACACCACACCCTATTTCTTCACTTAAAGTGTCACATAACTCCTTTCTGTTTCTACTACTATCAAAATGACACAGTCCAAATGTCAATGTGTCTATCATTATACACTTCGTTGATTTAGCAATACTGTATGGGCTGCGTAATCTCGGCTTCCGACAGCTGTCTGCAAGCAATAATATACCTGTGTAAACCTTATGTAAATACGTGTATCAATAAAGAAATAAGTAAATATCAAATAATATACTTACGTGGTAACAGTTTGTTGCGATACATTGTAGCACCGGAGTCGCTCCGCTGTAAGGTGTTGCACTTTAAAACCTCGTCACGACGTTTGCATCCAATACTCCTAATTGCGACTTATAAAGGAATATGAGAAACTAGCTACACATTCGAATTTTATAGTGAGTACGGCTGTAGAGTATTTGCCTGTCTATACAAGAACCAGCATTGTAGTTACAGTTAGGTTATTTCTGAGCAATTGCCCTCAGGGCTCAAGATGGCCCGGTCAGATAACTCATGAAGTTGCTTTTAGGGGTGGCCTTGTAAATGCTCTGGAATGTGAGTTATTCTTGGAATGCAGGCTTCATTTAGCACATCCACGGACTTGTAGGAACAGGAGTAAATATTTTTGGCATAAATGTATTTTACAACAATTGAAAATCAATTTCGTTTATTAGCAGTGCTGCACAGAAAGCGTTTGATCGGATACAGTTGTCTCGCCATTGGACTAATTCGTGGTGAACCTCAAACAGTTTTAAAATTTGTGCATTTATGTTAGAGTTACTTAAATGTAAAAGAGTCCTCCCCTGGCCTTTACTTAACAACACATATGAATTGTAACATGTAATTCGAATAGAACGGTTATAATGCGTATCTAAAAACAGATGACTGTCGCCGAGTCGATAGCAGGATTTTTTAAATATCTTTCTTTTAAAAGACACTAGGCTGAACCATTCCGTAGGGTTTAGCACTACTTGATGTGTGGAAGTACCGATTTTAACGTGTGGTATGAAATATTCGTTCAGGAATACGGAAACAAACTTTGTTCCTACGTTGTTGAGGAAGAAAGTGCGATTTAGCAGAGCAGGCATCTGTAAAAGCAGAAAGTATAGCTACTAATGATGAACTTACTACGTTTTAAAAATCCATTAATTGTTTGCTTTAATTGAGTAATAATTACATTTATGTACGGATGCAGTCACAAGAAGAGCGATACGTTACAACCCGAATGTATGAAGTGCACTATGATACTAACTGTTATGTCACGGATTACTTTTAAATGAATAACAGAAAACTAGCTACAACTTAGAATTTTATACCGAGCAGGAACTTACTGATTCAGAGTGGGAATGCCTACGGCTATACGGTATTTTGAACACCGGAACTCCTAGCGACAGACTGGCACCAGATGTACAGCCTAAGGCGTACCATTAAGTTAATGAAAAATAAACAAGTATGTATATTAATAGACTGCCCAAGGCACAACATTAAATAAACATGTCCGAAAATATCTAGCGACAGACTGGCACCAGATGTACAGCCTAAGGCGTACCATTAAGTTAACGAAAAATAAACAAGGACAATATTAGTAGACTGCCCAAGGCATAAACAAAGAGACTAGGATTCTAAAATATCTAGCGACAGACTGGCACCAGATGTACAGCCTAAGGCGTACCATTAAGTTAATGAAAAATAAAAAAGGACGGATATTAGTAGACTGCCCAAGGCATAAACAAAGAGACTAGGATTCTAAAATATCTAGCGACAGACGGGCACCAGATATACAGCCTAATGCGCGAACATTAAGGTAATGGAAATAAACGTAGGATGTATATTAGTAGACTGCCCAAGGCATAAACAAAGAGACTAGTATTCTAAAATCGCATATATATATATATACCACGTAGTTAAATAATAGTACCTTAATCTCGACCGAGCTACCACGGTGCGAAGATAATTGCTGCATTTGCTGTCGGTGTTCGTACTTCGAGCTACACATAAACTTGTTGTTGGGTCTGCTACATCAGTGTGAACATTTGGAGACAACTCGGTGGCATATAAACCTGCTGTTCGTGTTAATTGTGAATTGTGCCGGAGCTACAGTTGTACTGAAAGTAAGTGATTCTTAACGAATTGATATAAAAATGGCAAAGAAAATGTTTCTAACTAGACAGCGAGCTATTCCGACATCTGAAATCTCTCCTGTTACCGCAGGACGGACGGAGTTGGAAGCTGGCCCGTCTAGTGGAAGCACTTCGTCTAGGAGGGCAGATGAGTTACCTTTTATGATTTTGGACGAGACCACTAAATCTTTTCCGAAATTTAATGCGACCGGGCGTAGTTTGTTGATTAAATTTAACTCCCCTGGTGAAGAGCAGGAACCAACTTCTTATCTCCGGGAATGGATTACCGGATTAACTAATTATTTAGTTGATCAAGTACCGGATAGAGATATGGTGGGACTCACTATCCGCAACACTGTGAATATAAAGGATAAAGTGGTTGGGATTAGTCTGAGACGTCGTGATCAGCTGAAGCCTGATGTGGTCTGGGATGTGCTCGGGAAGGTGATTCAGAGCAATGCCAGGTTTGGTCTGACTGACCGTCTCGAGGTTCGTCTGGATCATGTTAGGATGCCAGCTGGTAACGGTAAAGAAAAGACGAAGGGGCGGTCTTTAGATGTTTTGAGTGCTGTGAAAAGGAGCATTGTCGTTGTTAAGGCAGCGTTTCTGTGTTTAGCACATGCCCTTATTATTGCTATGGCTAGAGTGAATGGTGACCCTAAGTACGCCACATATAGGGATGGTAAATGCTTGGAAAAACCTGTTGAAGAAATCCTGAAAGCTTCCGGGGTCGATCTTTCTGATGGCGGAGGTCTTGAGGAACTTGAACAGTTTCAGGATTATCTTTAGGACTACAAAATTATTGTTTATGACGGATAGAGTCCCGATAGACTCATTTTTAGTGGAAATTCTATTTCGGATAAGAAATTATATTTACTATATGATGCGGACTCGGGTCATTATAATGTCATTACCAACATTAAGGCTGCAATGGCTAAGAGATATATATGTAACGCGTGTGACGCACTGTACGACTATACACACACGTGTAACAAGTCTTGCCCCCTATGTACCGCAACACCGCCATGCACCAAAGGTCATTCTAAGCATTGTGATACATGCAACAGGTCTTTTCTTAGTGAAAAGTGTTTTCAAAACCATCTAACCCTGAGGGTGAAAGGAAAGCTAGTGTGCCAGTGGAGACAAGTATGCCGAAATTGTAATTTTTCAGTAACTCTAGACTCTAAGCATGAATGTTTTAAGAAATTTTGTACTTATTGCAACAAAAAGGAACCTTCCGGTCATCTTTGCTACATGGCTCCACTCAAACCTAGTAAGGTTTCAGACAGATTCATGTACGTTTTCTTTGACACGGAGTGTACGCAAGATCTGGAGAGACACGAAGGATATTTCGAACATGTACCGAATCTTATTTGTGCTCAGCAGAAGTGTTCAAAGTGTGAAACTATTACGGATATGAATGTCGATTGTGAACAGTGCGACAAGCGTGTCCACGTGTTTTGGCAGGACCCCGTAGGCAAATTTATTGATTATCTCCGGCAGTCCAGGCCATTCGCGGATAAGATATTTGTTATTTCGCATAATTCTCGCGGCTATGATGCACAGTTTCTTTTGAGAAGGTTTCTGGAATTGAGATGGGTGCCGAAATTAATAATGGATGGTACCAAAATTCTTAGTATGTGTGTGGAACATATACATTTTCTGGACTCACTCAAGAAATTGAGTGACCTATGTGTCTGAAAAGCATGCCCAAATCATTTGAACTCACCTGCAAGAAGGGATACTATCCCCACTTTTTTAACACAGCTGACGATTTGGATTATGTGGGCCCTTATCCTGAACCCAAGTATTATGGGGCGGACTTTATGTCAGGTGATGAGCGAGCCCAATTTTTGGAATGGTATGAGGAGCAAAAAAACAAAATTTTCCGTAATAAGGAAGAACTGTTGGCCTACTGTATGGATGATGTCAATATATTGAGGCAGGCATGCTGTGCTTTTCGGAATTTATTTTTGAAATTGGTCAAGATGGAACCTTTTCGGCAGGCTATTACTATATCATCCATTTGTAATAAGGTGTTCCGGACAATGTTTCTGAAACCTGACACTGTGGGTCTTATCCCGAGAGGGGGGTACCGAATGAGAGATCACCAGTCTGTTGAAGCTCTTCAATGGCTGGCGTATATCGGTCGGACGAGGAACAATGTGACTCATGCCAGTAATGGGCGGGAGGTTCGTTTGGATAGGGTACCAAATTTGAAAGTTGATGGGTATTGTGCAGAGACTGGGGAAGTCTTTGAATACCTAGGGTGTTTTTGGCATGGGTGTCCATGCATGCCCAATCGACATGAATCCATTGGTAACACCGACGAGACATTGCTGAGCAGATATGAGGAGACAATGGCTCGGCTGCAAAAGATTAGAGATGCTGGTTACAAAGTTATTTCGATCTGGGGTTGTGAGTTTAGGAAATTACTGCGCGAAAATCCTGGCCTAGAAAATGAACTTAGCTCACACCCCTATGTGAAGAACTCTCCAATTAATATTAGGGATGTCTTGTACGGCGGTAGAACCGAAACGTCCAAGACGTGGTACAAAACCAAGCAGGGTGAAGAGATCCACTATGTGGACGTAATCAGTCTGTACCGATACATCTGTAAATACGGAAAGTTTCCAGTGGGCCATCCGAAGGTGTATGTAGGTGCAGACTGCCCCGCCGACTGCTTGGATAGGGACGGGATAATTAAATGTAAGGTTCTAGCTCACAGGGGCTCTACCATCCTGTTCTCCCGTATAAGAGCAATTCTCGGCTGATGTCCCCTTTGTGTTGTAAATGCGCCGACAGTATAAACCAAGGCGACTGTACACACTCTGATGAGGAGCGGTGTATAGTCGGTACATGGGTGGCGGATGAGCTCCGCAAAGCCGTACAGATGGGTTATGGTTTGGTGGAGACGTTTGAATTTTGGGAGTACAATGTGACGCGCTATGATAAAGCCTCCAATTCAGGGGGTCTTTTTGCACAGTACGTCAACATGTTCCTAAAATTAAAACAGGAATCATCTGGCTATCCATCCTGGGTTCGTACTGAGGAAGACCAGGACAAATACATTGTGGACTACCGGCATGCAGAAGGAATTTCTCTAGACAAGGCATCTATTTCTAAAAATGCGGGGCAGCGTACTTTGGCACAGTTGAAATTGAACTCTATGTGGGGAAAATGGGCTCAGAACCAAAACAAGACCCAGACTACGCTTGTTTTCTCAGACAAAGAGTTTTACGAGCTTTTAACAAGGCCGGGTATTGAGGTCACAAACCTCATATTCCCGAACGATGACGTGGTGTGTGTTTCTTGGAAGCATTCTGACGAAAACCTGCCCACAGGGAAGAATGTCAACGTTGCTGTCGCAGCATTCGTCACAACCCAAGCTCGGCTGAAACTGTACGAATATCTGAGTGAGTTGGGTGAATCTGTATTTTACTGTGATACAGATTCGGTCATCTACGTGCATAAAGTAAGTATGACCCAAAAAGTCAAGACAGGCGATTATCTTGGTGACCTCACAGATGAGCTGGAAGAATTTGGCGCAGGCTCCTATATCGAAGAATTTGTCTCGGGTGGCCCGAAAAACTACGCATTTTCTGTCTTTTGCCCCTCGACCGGAAAGCATACAACAAAATGTAAAGTGAAGGGCATAACCTTGAACTATGAAAATTCAAAGGTTGTGAACTTCACTTCCTTAAGGAGGATGATTTTAGAAGACACACCTGTTCATGTGCACAACCCGAAAAAGATCAAACGGAAGCATGGTGGTGTCGTAGTTTCGGAATCCGAAACCAAGGAATACAAGGTTGTCTTTAAGAAACGCCGGCTTATGGCCAACTTTGATTCCTTCCCTTACGGGTATTTTTAATTTGTTTTCATCCCTGGTGTTTTTTGTCCCGGTGATAGCTGTAGTATAAATAGAGATGCCAATATATTTCATACTTCATTTTAGATTATGACGCTCAAGTTACAACATCCATTTACGCTGATATTTGCAGGACCAAGCGCGTGCGGCAAGTCTACATTTGTGATTAAACTGATAGCGTGTAGGGAGCAGCTTTGTGACACGGTGTATAAGAATATCGTCTGGTGTCACAGTGAAAACAACGCGCCACATCATCTGAAAGACGTTTTATTCGATAAAGGTGTTCCTGATTTTGATAATCCATAACATGTGCCTACATTAATAGAGTTGGATGATCTTATGGACTCTGCTTATTCGACAAAAGTCAGCGAATTATTTACAAAAGGATCACACCACCGTAACATTAGTTTGGTCTTAATTACTCAAAACCTTTTCCATCAAGGACCCTCGGCGCGTGACATTTCTTTAAATAGCAAGTATATAGTTGTGCTTAAAAATCCTAATAACAAGACACAAATAGTGCACTTGGCTCGACAAGTGTACCCTGAAAACATTTCTAGTTTTCACAAGATTTACCTGGACGTTTGTAGAGACCCGCATACTTATTTGTTTTTGGATCTAACACAGTCAGTCAATGATCTACTGAGGTTTAGAACAAAGATATTTCCAGACGAGGTTACCGAGGTGTTTGCACCTCTAAAAAGTAATGAACCGATTGAAATCACAACTACACTATCTCCACGTTCTTAAAGACGCTAAACCACAAGCCAGACGCGCATTACTCACATCAGCAAGTGACGAGTTATTAAAAGTTATTGTTGAATGCGCTATTAATACATTAAACGGGAATCTTAAATTATCTACAGAAGAAAAGAATAAACTCAGTAAATATAAGGGCAAGTTACGTGCGCTGGTTAACTCGAAAATCAGTTTTAAAAGTAAACGTAAACTTTTAATTCAAAGAGGTGGATTTATAGTTCCTTTGCTGACTAGTATATTATCAGGTGTAATATGTGTTTTAATGAATAATAATAATTAAAAATGGCTTTGCAACGTATGATTTTAGTTCCGCCAGAACTGTGGGAAAAACGCTCTCAAACAACACCACCAACGCCCGTTAAAAAAATACTAGACAGTAATGATCACAGCTATAATAAATGGACGCAAGTTCGATTGCATCAGGACCCGTACTTGAAAACTGAGAAACGAAAGCGTGACACCATACCTATCCCTATAGTAGAAACAGGAGATACCCCAGATAGTAAACCTAGTTTTAAAACAAAAGCAAAACGTAAACGCATTATAGGTTCAGCACCAGTGTTTAAAACTGAAAGTACAGAATCAGAAACCGATACTGAAAGCAGTGTTTCACCGGTGCATTCAAAGTACATTCAGGGTGTGTTAAGGCGTAAAGTATCCCACGACCATACATTCGGTGTATACCAGGACGATGCTAAAGGTTCTTTTAAAATTGGTCGTTCCAAGTTCAAGTTTAGTAACAAACACGTGTTTGTAGACGGTAGGAGGTACAAGGCGACACCTGGTCTGTGGGAATTGCTAACCAAGTCACGACCTGATAAAGACACAGTCACTAACCAAGACCGACAGGCATATAAACAGATATTACTTCAGTCAAATGTACATAGAGTTGCTTGTAGCCCTACCGGACGTATCAGAGCTAACAAGGGTGTTAAATATATGCGGTTTATTTCGCGACTCTTTAAAGACACACCAAAACAACAAATAGATTGGGAAACTGTGGAATAATGTCACTAGGTAAATTTTATTATGATCCAGAACATGCCGCAGGTTTCGCATCTGTATCAATCCTGGTAAAAGCAAGTAAAAAGAACAGGAAAGATGTGCAAGAGTGGCTGTCTGTACAGGACACCTACACTCTACATAAACCAGTACGCAAAAGATTTCCTCGCAATCCATATACTGTAACTAACATTGACGATGTTTGGGAGATGGATCTCGCAGATTTAACCAGTCTATCTAAATATAACGATGGAAACAAATTCCTCCTAAATATTATCGACGTGTTTTCGCGCTACGCATGGAGTGTTCCATTAAAGGATAAGACTGGGGCTTCGGTTACTACAGCTTTAAAAACTTTATTTAAAAGTAGACAACCGCTCACTTTACAATCAGTTAAGGATACCGAGTTTCTAAATAAAACAGTACAGCGGTATCTCAAGACTCAAGGTGTAAGTTTTCATACGACTCACAACCCGGATATAAAGGGAGCTATTATTTAAAGGTTTAATAGAAAGTTGAAGACCAGAATGTATCGATAATTTACCAAAAATAACACATACTGCTACTTAGATGTCCTAGATAAGCTTGTGCGAGGTTACAACAATTCTATTCTTTACACTATAGGAATGCCACCTAATAAGGTCAACCCCTCCAACATTTACGCTGTGTGGCAGCGAGTGAATAGTCTACGCACAGCTATCCCTCAAGGTCAAGTTAAATTTAGAGTAGGGGACCTAGTTCGCATAACAAAGGAAAAGGTAAAATTTGCCAAAGAGTATGAGCAAACGTTTTCAACAGAAATATTTCAGGTAGTGAAAGTTATTCACCGCATGCCGCAACTTGTTTACGAACTGACAGACTTGCAGGGTCGGGCCATAGAGGGCCAGTTTTATAACTACGAACTTGTAAAAGTAATCGTGTCTTCGGAAACAGAATTTCAAATAGATAAAATAGTACGCACTCGTAAGAAGGGTGGCATTAAACAACATCTGTTCAAGTGGAAAGGATACGACGAGACTTTCAACTCGTGGGTAAACTCTTCCGATATTAAAAAAATATAATGGATCAGTTTTACGTGGTGTTACCGTCGGACAGTTCGGCGTATTATTTCCCGCGAAACACAATTTCAAATTTCAGAACAAAGTTAGCTACTCCAGTCGAGCTCGAACCCGATAAGTGGGAAGTCAGTCTAGTCGAGATGTCTTATCCTAAAGGCTATAAAAAGCAGCCATTACACAATACCCTGAGCTTAGATTCTATGGAAATCAAATTTCCTGTGAGACATTACACATCTCTTCATGACATTTTCGTAACTCTTAAGAAGCATTTTAAAACACCTGACGAAAAACAAAAATTTGTTAATACATTTCACGGATACCTAAACAAATATGTACCTAGTGATGGGTACGTTACAGAATTGTTAGGTGTGTGCTACGGACAAAATTTGCTTCAGATAGGTGAGAAACTGGTGTCCCACTTTCCAGTCCAAGTCTATAACGGGCTCGAAGATTTGGCAAAAACAATTATGACCCCTGCAAATTGCCGTGCTTCTAAAATACCTGAAACAGAAACAAACAACTCTAAGTTTGCAGCACCTGAACCTGTATTTGTGTACATGGACATTATCAAACCAAATTTGGTAGGAGAGTCGTATGTGAAGCTGTTAACTTCTTTGCATTTTCCATCGCCTACAGGGCACCATAGCTTTTACTATCCAATTTACAGACCAGTGGAACAGTCTTTCATAGAGTCGATCGGGATTCGTCTGTTTACAAAGTCTGGAGAAGATGTAGCTTTTGACGATAGTGACATTACACTTTAAAAAGAAGCCCTCAGCATAATACTTCTCAGTTTAGCAGGTACCATGGATCGTTATACACGATACTATATTAATCAAAGCGGTGGTGGTGAAATTGGTCCAGTATACAAGGCCAGTTTTAGAGTGCAGAGGGGGCATGGTATTGGGTCTTTTTTTGAAGGACTCTTCCGTTTTGTTAAACCTCTATTGTATTCCGGGGCAAAGGCTGTAGTTAAAGAGGCCCTAAAAACAGGTTCAAACATCTTGACAGATCTGCTAAATACGGAACCCGACCAGCAAGTTGGACACATTTTGAAGTCACGTTTTGATGAAGTAAAGGATAACCTCGAACACAAAATTAAGAAAATGACGGGGTCTGGTTTGTGTTTAAAAAGAAAGCGTAAGCCGAAAAAGGCTCATTCTCAAAGTAAACGTAGGAAGGTAAAGGTTATTTTCACAACTCAATAATGGAGTGTTTAAAATCGGGTCTTGATATATTTCTCAAGCGCAGCATACAAACGTCTGTAGTAAACAGTCACACCGTTACATATAAACCTATCGCCCCTGCAGATAACCCTGCTCAGTTGGAATTTCATTGCTCTGGCCATAGTGATTTCTACATTGACTTAAATTCAGTGCGTCTAATCTTACGCATTAAGCTTGTGAAAACTGATGGAACTGATCTGACTGGTGTTGAGCCAAATACAGTAGGCTGTGTTAACAACTTCTTACATTCAATGTTTAGTTCTCTCAGTGTCTCATTAAATGGGAAACCAGTCTCTCTCCATGAGACAAACTATCGTTAAAAAGCGTACCTTGAAAAGCTGTTAAATTACGGTGCGGGTGCGTCTGGCACGCACCTAGTTTCGAGCTTCTGGTTCATGGATTCAGGTACAGAAAATGGGTCACTTACAGCTGACAAAGCCAACAAGGGCTACACTACAAGATTAAATTATCTCAGCGAGAGTCAAACTATAGAACTGTATGTAAGACTTCATGCAGACTTGTTTAATTCAGACAGAATGCTCATTAATGGTGTGGATATGAATATTAGACTTACTCGGGCACCAGAAGCTTTCTACCTCCTAGGCACTACAGATGATGTCAAAGTGCGTATTAAAATTTTAGACGCTACTCTTTTTGTGACTCAGACGGAAATAAAACCGCCTCTTCTTGTAGCTCACGCTAATGTCTTGGCTATGAAAAGGAAAGCACATTATCCTATTACACATACTCCGATTAAAACCTTAAGAGCGGGTGCTGGGACCCAGCAGATCTCTATCGATAATGCATTCCTCGGACCGATTCCTGAAAGGTTACTTATAGGACTTGTTAAAAACACTGCTTTTGTCGGTTCTGTAAGTACAAATCCATTCCAGTTTCATCACTATGACGTGACATATCTTGTTTTGTACGTAAATGGAATTCAGTACCCTTCCGAGTCACTCACAATGGACTGCTCTTCACCTTTCGGAGTTACCAGAGCTTACGAAACACTCTTCTCCAGTACGGGTTTACACCATGATGACCGTGGTCACATGATTACTATGGACATGTTCACTAAAGGATTTTATATTTTGGGCTTCGATTTAACGGTAGATAAAGAGGCCGACGAAGAACATATAAGTCTACCTCGTCAAGGAAACGTGCGTATTGAAGCGCGCTTTAAAAACCATTACCAGAACCTGTTACGTGCATTCTGTATGCTGAATTTCCGGGCCACGTTGAAATAGACGGCTCCAGAACAGTTACGGTGGAATGAATACCATTCAAATCAATAGTGTTTTATCCAAATATGTAAAATATTTTTCAAGGAATTTATCCTACAGACCTACTACCAGCCACAATTGTAAAACCTGCTATACTTGTCATCAACCTCGACAAACATTACATGCCCGGTTCGCATTGGGTAACTATCTGCTTTTCCGACGACGACTGTGCCTGTTATTTTGATTCGTACGGAATCCCCCCTTTCAAACTTGAGATAACAGCCTTCCTGCAACGCCACTCAATTTCTTGGACATTTAACCGCCACAGACTACAGGGTTTAACTTCGAAAGTCTGCGGACATTACTGCTGCCTCTACGCGCTCCACATAGCCAAGGGACATAGCCATGACGTCATTTGTGAACATGTCTTCACCTGCACACTACGACTGTAATGATATAAAGGCAGTGCGCATGTTCCGTGCTCAATTTGGAAAGTGCCCGGCCTGCAGTCAGTTGGAGCAGCAGCATTCTTGCAAGTCGCAGATATAAATAAAAGGTAAGTACACCTACAAGTATCAGTCTGTAATGGCTCTCTTAGTCATTGATTTTACTTATTTGGAAGGGAGGGATGGGGACATGGTGGTGAAGGAGTTGGCAGTTGCAGATTCTATGAACAACCGAGTGTCATCATATGTCTTTAAGAGGCCATACGCTTGGGAAGAAGTGCCTATGTTAAACGCTAGAATTAATCAAGCTATGGATCATGGATGTAATTGGAATGATGGTGATATATTGTATTCAGAGCTGGAAACTATTCTCCACCATGAAGCATCATCCGCTGTTGCAGTATATTGCTTTGGAAACCTGAAAACAGCATTTATTAGTAATCTTATAGAGCGTACATTTATTGACATCACACAACTAGGATGCCCGCAGCTTGAAGACATATGTTTCCCTACCATCAGCTGTACAGTTGCGTGTCATAACAAGTCTAAATACTTTTGTGCGCTACGATCTACACATTCATTAGCACAATGGCTACACTTTCTCATTCTTAGTTTCCAGTATGCAGGATGTCCCCTTCAACCTTGTTGTCATTAATGTTTTCCAGATGTCAACGTTACTTGAACGCGTCTACTTCCTGAACAAGCAAAGGACCAAGTACGTGAGCCTCTTTCTCGATGAACACCTAACACCGCAAGTGAAGATTGTGACTTCTTCGCGTAATGTGGTTCTGAATCAAATAGAGTGGTTCATTCTGGTGACGTTCAAGAATGATATACCAAAAAATGAAGTGCATGAACTTGGTGACTCGCGTCATACCCTATATGTGTACTGTGGACGGTATATCCGCATAAAGTCTGAGAACGTCAGTGTGTTGTTAAATAAATCTGAGTGGTCATATCTGATGTAACTGGCTGGTTCATGTATAGACAGACAAATACTCAAACTCTGTAACCTACACGACGAACTCATACAATGGCGAAACAAGTGTATCGAATTTAATTCTTTCTGTACACCACCTCAAACAAATGCTATTGACTTTGAAACATTGTACGATGAAATAATGTATAAAACATTCCATTAATAAATGTGAAAAAATGTGATAATTGTGAGTATGAAACAAATTGTGTTCTTTATTTTAGTTATTACATTTTTCCCATCCTTAAAAAAAGGAATGGTCGGGCAGGCAGTATTCGAACCTAGAATCTTTCGATTTTGAGTCCATTATCTTACCGCCCGGCCATCCTTTTCCATAAAATGGCAAACTTTAGTCATATTCAAACAAGCCGCCATATTTAAAATACCTCCATCTTGTAATTTCCGCCATTTTTATATTTAAACTTTCCGCCATATTTAAAAATACCGCCATATTTAAAATTGAAATAAACCGCTCTATTACAATTCAAATATACCGCGGTAGCCGCCATCTTTAAAATTCCCGACATATTTAAACTTTCCGCCATCTTCAAATTTTAAAAGTAACGCCATCTTAAAATTTAAAATTCCCGCATAAACCGCCATGTTGTTCACTTAAACTTCGCGCTGTTTCCGCCATATTTAAAAAAATTTAAACTTCGCGCTGTTTCCTCCATATTTAAAATTCAAATATACCGCGCAGTTGCCATATTTGTTTATTTTCAAGTAAAGGTCATTGACTTGGTCACGTGGTTTTGTTATTATAACTAGTTTATGTTTAGGTTCAGTGCGCATAGCCGCCATGTTTGTTTACATTAAGTGCGCATAGCCGCCATATTTGTTTATTTTCAAGTAAAGGTCATTAACCTGGTCACGTGGGTTTGTTTACATTCAGTCCGCATAGCCGCCATGTTTTTTTACATTCAGTGCGCATAGCCGCCATGTTTGTTTACATTCCTGTAAAAGGTCATTGACCTGGTCACGTGACTTTGTTTACATTCAACGTGATTGGTCGGCGAGGTCATGTGACTATGACGTGGCGCTCTCTGATTGGTCGAGGGTGTGGCCATGTGAGTGACGTCATACAAATACTGCAATCTGTTTGGGCTGCCCAAGTGGACGGCTCTCTACTAGTGACAATTCACACTCTGCCCTTCTGGGTCACGGCAGCTTGCATTATCGACGTTTTCATCTTCAGGGTCGAAGTTAAGAGACACCTTTGAATTTTACTTCTTTCTTACTTGGTTATTTAAAGAAGGTTTTATTTGTTAGCACTTTAAAGAGTTGAATGGATGTGCCAGGCAGAAATAATGCGTTCCGGGAAATGTACAGACAAGGGACAGTCTGATATTTGAATGCGCCTCTTAAGTGGTATACCAAAATATTTGAATCACCAGGAGATATAAAAAGAGACTGTGTTTTATAGAGTACGACATCGTGTGATCTGGTAGGTGCATATCAACGTTTACGTGCTACAATCTGCCGTTATGTGTTATGCACCCTCCACGAGTGCTATCCACCCAACAGAGTGCAGCGTACCATAAACCAAACTACCAAAATCTAAGTGCATATTTGTACATTTGTTCCTTTTTTAATTCTCGAAAAAATCAAACTGTACGAATGTATTCGGCATTTAAACAAGGTGGAAGAATTATACTTCGAATTTAATAGGACTTCCAGTTTATGACGCACAGCACTATTAAAAAGGGACTTTAAGGAAAATTTTTTAGAGTAAATACTCTTCACTCTTATTAGAATTTACCGTCCTGCCATTTAGGGTAGGGCCATTAACTTATTCATGTCGGTCTGTCTGTTTGTTTGTCTGTCTGTCTGTCTGTCTGTCTGTCCATCCCTTCTTTCATATGTCTTGCCGCATGAACCATTCGGCTCCCACAAGATGGATTTCCATGAAATTTAATATTTGAGTAGTTTTCTAAAATCTGTTGAGAAAAAATTAATTAAAATCTGAGATCAATAACTAATACCTTACATAAACACACATGTACATTTATGATAATATCTCGCTGAAGTCTTCTTGGAATGAAACATTTTTCAGACCAATGTTATACAGAAAATCAAAACATTTTTATTAAGTAACGTTTTTCCAAAAATCGTGTAGTTTAAGAGATAAAGTGGAAAAATATGGTAGAACCTGCCAGGCCACAGATGACAATATGGTGGATAACCAAGATTACAGACACACTCATAATATATAACACTTATTGCTTTTCCATGGCAACAGTGGTTACATCAAGGCGCTTCAGTGTTACATTATACGTATATTGACTGTTGGTTGCAACTTCATTCCAGGAATCAATAAATTCGAGGCCCATTACAACAGGATGTTCCGTCCTCCATGAAGCAAATACAACGTACTTGTTCTAAGCTTTCACCGTTTTAACAGTTGTAATGCTTTATTGCTATTATACTGACGAACACAAGTTCCACGCCTTGTGACACTACAATAATTGTGACGAGGACGTCATAATAAAAGTATAAAACTTACTTATGTTTAAAAAATTAATGTTCTTATTAAAACGTTACCTTTAAAAATGCCTTTATTCATTACTACTAGTGTCTGGTATTTCATTTGAAGGTGGCTGTAACATGTAGCCATTTTTGCATGTCATTTATTACGTATGAACTTACGTGAAATGCGTTAACAACATTAGCTTTGTTAAAGTTCCTTGAATTCGTTAACGCAGCTCAATGCCTTAAGTACAAACTAATGTAAGAGAAACATAGGAATAAGAAGTTGATCATCGTTGGTGTGCGGTGTGTACGTCTCTTACAATCGCGAAGTTAAATTTATATTTAAAATTAATTACTGACTATACATATTAAGCTTGTGTAAATGTAACACTACTTATTTTCAGACAACGTGAAGGGCACGGGATAAGGACGAGGAGTTGCAAATAGTGTCAAAATGTCTAAACATAATGTGGCAGAAGACGTGCGGGATTCAGAGGCTGAATACCTCAGTTTGAAGATTCTTGGGCAAGACAACTCAATCCTCGCCTTCAAGGTGAGGAAGTGCAGACCATTAAAAAAAGTAATGTACTTTTATTGTAACTACATGGGTATTGATGAGGCTACTATGAGGTTTGTTTATGATGGGCGGCGTATCAGAAAAACAGATACGCCAATGAGGTTGGGGATTGCAGAAGACGATACTATAGAGGTGTACAGGTGCCAGCTTGGTGGAAGGGGACCGTACACCTGCCGAAATTAAAGCAAGTTTTATTGCTCTCCTGTTGAGCTAGAGAGCTCTGCTGTCTCTGCAGTCATGTTAAGTTCACCATAGAGATTGTAAGTGCATTTGTAAATCCAAATGAAAGCTATTTCGATGAAGACAAAAGAGGAATGTATTCGAGTTTCACAAAGTACTTTGAGTGATCACTTGCTATAATTTCAGCTGCGTGAATTCACCCTTATCGTAATTTCAACTTTCTCAATTCCTATATGTCTTGATGTGCAATACCTTGTAACAGGAGAAAGTTTGCATGGTTCAGCTGTCATTAGCATAAGATTTATGTGTATTTCAAACATACCTTCAACATTTTTTTAATTTGTTTGGATTAACAATATTCGGGCATCTTTTTAAAAGTCAAGGTCACTGCTAAATATCTCAAACTCGTACATGCTGTGTGATCTCCAGCTACTATTTAAGTCAACTTTGTTAAGCGTGGATGAAGGTTAAGTTTATTGTACATGGGAACTGCAGAGGATTGATATTAGAATGTGCAGCCTTTAATCATTTCTCAGTGCTCTAATTTTATTACCAACTTCAGTATTTAATAAGAAATGTGTAATTACATGATAAGTTCAAAATGTAGACAGACTATTTTCCCCGTGTCCGCCTTTAATTCACTGGCACATATATTTTTTCTGTTTAACAACAAAATGTTGCAAGTGGTATTGGCACAAGTGTGGTCGGTCCTGCTTATTAAATAATGCTGTATTACTACCGAAGTTACTTAGGGTGTAGGTGTGACTGTGGACGTCAGGCTTCGGCCTTTTACCTATTACCCTTCCCCCTAAAGCAGGACCGACCGTACCATGGGCACAATTGTTGTCGTTCCTGCATGGGGCGTGGAGGTAAATTCAGGGGTAGGGGTGACGGTGGAGTTCATGCTTCGTCCGTCGTAACCCCGAACCTCCAGCCCCGACGAAGCAGGATGAGACCATATGTGCACAGGGAACGCAAGGGAAGGGTGGTGGAGGTAAGAGTGTGGGGGTGGCGGTGGAGCTGAGGCTCCGTCCTCGTTACAGCAGTACCCCCACGCTCAACCCCAACAGAATTGTGGGACAGACCTAACGTCACGAGCCGCAGTGTGTGCACCTTTAGATGATGATGACGTCACTTTTTAATTAATTGCTCGACAGCCGGGAGTCGTCGGCGATCCAGGGTCCTCTTGAATGGTAGTCGAGCTCGCTGCGTACTCGGCCAAGGGGACGCATGACCGCACGAATTCGATGAGTACTAGCAAATGGGGGAAAATCGAGTGATATCATTGGTAGGGAAGAAGGAGCTAATTCGAGTGATGGCGGGTAGATGTCTTTGGTAGGGAAGGTGGAGGAAATGTTAGTAATGGCGGATAGGTGGCGCAGAAGTGGAAAAAAAAGAAACACGGGTGAAGGATGCATGAGCGATCGTAGCTACATAGTAGTCTAACACGGTGGGTTATGGGGGAAAATCAGACTCCGTCCGCCATTACCCTAACCTCCACCACCTCTTTCCGAAGCAAGATGCGACCATAGCAGCAAAGCAATGGTCCGTCCAGCAAGGGGAGTGAAGGAAATGTAGGGTGTAGAGGTGGTGGTGGAGGTCAGCCTCCCTTACCACGAAGTCTTTTCACCCCAAAATAGCAGGCCGGACTCAGGGTCCCGAGCCGCGATGTGTGCACCAGTAGATGAAGACGACTCAGATGTATCGAATGTTCAAGCCCACGATCTTGGTTGCGGCGGGCCTGGCCATGATGACACAGAAGTAAGCAAAGAGTTTGGAATGTGATATTTAAGGCAAGGTGGTGGTGGAGTTGGTGGGGAAAACATGTGTAACAAAAGTTACAGTCGGGATAGCACATGTCTGGAATGTGATACGTAGAACATGTAGACCATCGATTCACGAAGAGAAAAATTGAGTATTGTGACACACGAATTTACTTCACGGGAAAAAATGTTACGCGTGAAATATTAAATAACAGCCAGCGGTAATACCGTACCACCAGTGAGAACTGAGAACTTCTCATTAAAATAAAGTTACCGGGAACCTGTAGACATAAAAGGAGCACACCCGCAATTATATCCATTGACAGTGATGTATGTAAGAAAATTATCTACACTACAAAAGAAAATTATATCAGTTGACATTTTTCGTGCAAATTAATAAAACAAGATTAATACATTTATCCGTGATAACAAGGTGGTGGATATTGTAAATAAAGAGAGTAATATGTCTATGTGTACACACAAATGTATATTGACAATATGCGATGTGATTTGTAGATTCAGGAGGCGCAATATGCGTCTCTGGTTTTCGGGAGAACATAAGAATATTGCAGTAAAACACGAATATACTTTGCACTGGAGACGCCATATCTAGAAGGCATATTGACGTGAGGAATTTTCTCATGTTTAAAGCGACTTATCAAGCGTTGCTGTAATGCGATACGTAAAGCTTAGGTGCTATAGTCACACACACACACACACACACACACACACACACACACACACACACACAGTTAACTGCTTGTATAGTAGAAGTAGAAGTAGTAGCAGACTCCCAACATACACAAATGATATGAGTCGGTGGTTTACGAGAAAAAGCGATTAGGGTTATGTAAATATATACGGGGTGTGCACTAAAGAATGATGCGGTTTCAAACCTTAACAAAAAATTTATTTCTCACCTTACACGGGCACAACGTACACCGTCAGCAGCGGTAACTGTCCAAGTTTCTCATGAGCTACCAGCAATTCGCTTCTCATGCTAACTGCGGGGTCGCGAGGCCAGTTTCCAAGATGGCGTCGCAGCAGGAGAAGGCGTTCCGTGTGCTCCGTTTTGAGGTGTCCAGATATGCGATCTACAGCTCTCAGCCTTAAGGACAGGATAATCCCTGTCCTTATCAACAGAGACTAATCTTACAGTAACAGATGGACGCTGCATCGTTAAAATTCATGACTAGGTCTTCCATCTGTAAATATAACGTGCCTCGCATAAGTATTAGGGAGGTGAACACCTACAGTGTTCAGTAGCAGCAGTGCTGTGGTAGTGCTTACCTTGGTGATGCAGACAACAAAAACAGCAACAAAAAGTATTGTAGGATTTGAAACATGAAGTAGCAGCAGCCGCAACAGCAGCAGCAACCGAAGTAGTAGTGGCAGCAACAGCAGCAACCGTAGTAGTAGTATTAGTAGTAGCAGTAGTAGCAGCAACAGCAGCTACTGAAGTAGTAGTGGTAGCAGCAACAGCAGCAACCTGAAGAGTAGTAGTAGCAACACCCGCAACAGTAGTAGTAGCAGCAGAAGCAACAGCAGCAACCTTAGTAGTAGTGGTAACAGCAGCAACAACAGCAACCTCAGTAGTAGTGGTAGTAGTAGCAGCAGCAAGCTTAGTAGTAGTGGTAGTAACAGCAACAGCAGCAACCTTAGTAGTAGTGGTAACAGCAGCAACAACAACAACCTCAGTAGTAGTGGTAGTAGTAGCAGCAGCAAGCTTAGTAGTTGTGGTAATAACAGCAACAGCAACCTCAGTAGTAGTGGTAGTAGTAGCAGCAGCAAGCTTAGTAGTTGTGGTAATAGCAGCAACAACAACAATCTCAGTAGTAGTGGTAGTAATAGCAGCAGCAAGCTTAGTAGTAGTGGTAGTAACACCAACAGCAGCAAACTTAGTAGTATTGGTAGTAACAGCAACAGCAGCAACCTTAGTAGTAGTGCTAGCAACAGCAATAACCGAAGTAGTAGTAGTAGCAAAAATAACAGCAGCGACTCTAATAGTAGTACCAAATGTAGGAGTATAGGTAACGAGAATCAGAATAACTGTTGCTACAAAGTCACCACAGCCGAGTCTTATATTATATCGGGTGTTATGTGAAAAGAATCTCCACCCTTGCAAGCCAGCACTCTCCTCTTGAGTCGTCACATTGTTTTCCTGTGCTGCAATAGTTCATTTCCTTCGTCTTCTTTGCACAGAAATTACTTTCAGTAAATATCATAGCCAATGATTGTAATACCGATATCAGGCTGTTGTATCCATAACTTAAGAAGTGTTTCTGCAGATCCATCTACGTATGTTCAGGCCTACTGAGGCCCTGAAATCGTTCTATCTGAGCTTCATTTGAACCGAGCACTCAACCAAAAATTGGCAAAAGGAGGTCGTGATGAACGGATTAAAGATTAAATGCATGAAATTGGAGCATATAATATTTCTGGACAACATTAATTATTAGATGTTGCCCATGCGAACATGCCAATGGTTTTCGGACCTGAAGCCTCCAAATCCTTGTACCCACATTATTTAACACGTTCCAAAACCTGGACTATATAGACTCCATACAAGACGTGTCATATTACAGTTGATTGATTAGCATAATTAACGCTAAAATGGCATGCATCTTCCTTTAGACAGAATGTTGGATAGGAGAATCATGTAGTGGTGAGGGTTTAATAAAACTTAAAGGGTATCTCGTATCTTGATCGCTATTCCTCACCTGCCTAAACCTCATATTGTGTGTTACGTAGCGTTTCGCTACACGAGCATTTAACAAAAGTAAGTGGTAACACTTAGTTTGTCCTGCGTACACACTGGGGGTATCTGAAATCCTTAACAACAGATGAATAAGAATGGCTATAGCTGGATAGTTTTTGGACTCCCTTTTTATCCTTTATAACTGCTGTTGGCTGTATTTACACAGAACACACACACACACACACACACACACTATGATCCGATGTTCTCGCCCATGGCACCAACAACGTACTTCCACGTCTGATGATAGTGAGGTATGGCCTGTTGCAAAGTAAGGTGACACACATATTTGGAAAAGTTTCTTACAAGCCATGCAACGGGGATTTCTGAATTCGATCCAAAACCTTGTCCGGAAAGATACGGTGTTGAAGTGCCACTGAAAGAATTTATAAAATTTTGATGTTTGCCGTTCTATCACAGCCGAATTTCCTGCTTATGTAGCTGACATATTTAGTCATTGTGAACGTGCAACAGTTTTATTTCCGACGATGGAGAAGACAACCCACACTGTCTAGCACTGCTATTACATATAGTGGTGTTTGTATTCCTAGGTATTCGTTACAAATGTATTTTTTTCTTAATTACACATTCGTAATATTTTTTCCGATGTAATGACGTTATATGGCAAAATAGTTCATTTTTCCTCTTCGGTAAATCCAAGCTCTATGATTGTATTACACATACCAAGTTCTTGTATACATGTTTACGCGGCTTCTGCAATTTCACTCACTTATCCGCTGCACTAAGCTTCAGAATACTAATCCAAGGATGTCGTTTCCAATAACGCCGACTCGGTGCTATGGAAGTTAACATACAACACGAGATCGTAACGGTTGTATAGGGAGTGGTGATTGGTTAATAAAACTTAACCGGACGCTCGTATTTTGATCGAACTGTTACTGAATACTGAAAGCTGTTTATCCATTTCAGATTCCTTGCCTTGTAAGCCTCATATTATGTGTAAGGTACCGCTTCGCTATACAAGCTTTTGACAAAAGGAAGTGCAATTACTACCATTCTCATTTGTTACAAACATGTTTAATATTTGCATCTTACCTACGGCTAGCCTCACATCCCTTTGACGGGTATGTGCAACACTTCAGCTGTCCTGCATACTCACTCGGGCTATCTGAAATCAAAACAAGAGGTGAATAAGAATGTTTATAACGACTACAATTTGCAGAAAGCGTAATGTTTGTATTTTCATAATGTCTAATAGCAATCTAAACATGTATCTTTATGTATTGTTATTTCAATGCAATTTTGTTTGGAGGATACTCCGCAACAGGTCACTGTATTCTGATAAATAAATAAATATAACGGCTATTACGATTTATTCAAACACTTGACCATTGGGAGGGGCTCTACTGTCGAAGGATTTTATTCACAGTACTTTCCTTTCAGTTAACTGCTGCCAAATATATTAATTTCGCTTCTTAATTAGAATGTGAAGACGTCAGCTCTCACTGGCGGTACGGTATTACCGCAGGCTGTTCCTTAATATTTTTCCAGTGAAGTGAATTCATGTGTGACAACGGTTGATTTTTCTCTCCGTGCATCGATGGTCTACATGTTCTACATATCACATTCCAGACATGTGCTATCCCGACTGTAGCCTTTCTTTTCCACATATGTTTTCCCCACCAACTCCACCACCACCTTGCCTTAAATATCACATTCCAAACTCTTTGCTTACTTCTGTGTCATCGTGGCCAGTCCCGCCGCACCCAAGATCGTGGGCTTGAACATTCGATACATCTGAATCGTCTTCATCTACTGGTGCACACATCGCGGCTCGCAAACCTGAGTCCGGCCTGCTATTTTGGGGGAAGAGACTTCGAGGTAAGGGAGCCTGACCTCCACCTTCACCTCTACATCCTACATTTCCTTCACTCCCCTTGCTGGACGGACCATTGCTTTGCTGCTATGGTCGCATCTTGCAACGGAAAGGAGGAGGTGGAGGTTAGGGTAATGGCGGACGTAGCCTGATTTTCCTCCATGCCCCACCGTGTTAGACTACTATGCAGCTATGATTGCTCATGCATCCTTCACTCGTGTTTCTTTTTTTCCACTTCTGCGCCACCTATCCGCCATTACTATCATTTCCTCCACCTTTCCTACCAACGACATCTACCCGCCATCACTCGAATTAGCTCCTTCTTCCCTACCAATAACATCACTCGATTTTTCCCCCATTTGCTAATACTCATCGCATTCCTAAGACTTTGCGGTCATGCGTCCACGTGGCCGAGTACGCAGCGAACTCGACTACCATTCAAGAGGATCCTGGATCGCCAACGACTCCCGGCTGTCGAGCAATTAATTAAAAAGTGACGTCATCATCATCGAAAGATGCACACACTGCGGTTCGTGACGTTAGGTCTGTCCTACATTTCTGTTGGGGTTGAGCGTGGGGGTACTGCTGTAACGAGGACGGAGCCTCAGCTCCACCGCCACCCCCACACCCTTACCTCCACCACCCTTCCCTTGCGTTCCCTGTGCACATTTGGTCTCATCCTGCTTCGTCGGGGCTGGAGGTTCGGGGTTACGACGGACGGAGCACGAACTCCACCGTCACCCCTACCCCTGAATTTACCTCCACGCCCCATGCAGGAACGACAATACTTGTGCCCATGGTACGGTCGGTCCTGCTTTAGGGGGAAGGGTAATAGGTAAAAGGCCGAAGCCTGACGTCCACAGTCACACCTACACCCTAAGTAACTTCGGTAGTAATACAGCATTATTTAATAAGCAGGACCGACCACACTTGTGCCATTACTACTGTTGCATTGTAGTACTTGTAATTTAGTTACTATGTTACCTGCGTTATACACGGAAGCCTGCACTGCTATCCGGCAATGCGTGGAGATCATAGACGTGTTTCAGTGTACCACAACTGAAAAGCATTAAAGTCACTACTCTATGTCATATTTACATTCAATATAACTGTAATTGGACAGGCTCTACACTTCCCAATTTGATGTTGTTTTTATATAATACGTACCAGCTTCTATTTTAATTTTTTAATGTTAATCCACAGTAAGAATATGTTAAGTAAGAAACATGCATTAGCCAGCTTGAAGAAGTATTTGTGAAATATACAGATTTTATCTTGCAACTAAAGGTGTTCGCTTTGTAACAAGAACTACTAAAATGAGTGTGTGTGCTTTAGATGTTCAAAGTATTCACTGTATGGTATGTAGCACAATGAAAATGCGAATAAAATTTCAGTAACCTTGAAGGTGTTTAAAATTTTTGGAGGGTATCGACTGTGACGTGTGACATTGGATTTCACCTAACCTGAAGCGAGGGAAAGAGTCAGCGTTACTGTGGGTGTGTGGCAAGAAGCATGTGACAATTTCAGACTGACAACATGTAACTAACTCGTTGATTGACCAACACCCTTTACGGTACGTTTTCGTTAATTTTTCCCTACACTAGCGGTGAAGTGATACAGGAGGAGTGGGGTAACGTTCCATACATTCTTGACCTCGACACAAGTGGAAGTGTGTGGTCAGCCAGATGTCCGAGTCTCCCAGTTGATACCCGAGTACATGTACCAAGACAACTAGGCTGGCTGTTCCAAGATAGCCTAAGTATTAGTCTACAGACTTTGCCTTTATATTTAAGACCGGAAATTATAACATTTCTTTCATTTGTCTTAAGTTTAGTTAAAGTAAAAGGCAACTGTACAGCAGCCCCTATTCTTAATAAAGCGCCACGCAGTGAAGG
>BLKM01000784.1:35030-52837 GCA_013340265.1 Coptotermes formosanus | reverse complement strand
GCGGTACGCACTGAGTCCTTATATAAAACAGATACGCTTCGTCTTTAGAGGGTTAATCGGAGACGGGCAGGCAGGCAGGCAGACAGACAGACAGGTACAATTACAATTACATAAGTCTCAGAATAGAAACTTTAGGAATACAAGCAGAACATTAGTGTAAATGTCTGAGACGTGCTGGCACGCGCAGGGCGCACGGTTTATTAAATATCAGAGCCTCCCCGCCCGGCCCTGCGATACAGAGTCATCGCGCAGTGCGGCAACCATGATCCGAGAGCGCCCAACTTTGTAGCCACGGAAAGCGTACGCTAAAATTTTGGAAGAACCCTGCTCCTGGAACTCCTAACTTGAATCCATTCGGCGGTAACCACATTTCCAGGTGGTTTATTTGCTTAGCACAAAGCTGCACCCAGTACGACAGGCTACAACACACACGTAGAGATTTCTGACGTGTAAAACTGGATACCCTGTGGTGCGCGGGGATATGAACAGTAGGCGGGTGGCCATAAGTCAAGTGCTACTGGATTATACTGTTATAACAGCAGACACTCAAGTTGACTAACACCAAGATATATATCCAGTTACGTTCTGCGTCACCGTACGAATGATGACTTGGCCTCAAGTTAACCTCGACCAGAGTATGTTTCCAGTTAAGTGTGACCTGACCATATGGATGGCAATATACCTCAAGTTAACGTCGACCGAAATCTGCTTCCAGTTAAGTGTTACCTGACCATATGGATGACAATAAACCTCAAGTTAACCTCGACCAGAGTATGCTTCCAGTTAAGTGTGACCTGACCATATGGATGGCAATATACCTCAAGTTAACGTCGACCGAAGTGTGTTTCCAGTTAAGTGTGACCTGACCGTTTAGCCGAATAAAGACCTGGTGATGATAATGCAGGGGGGGGGGGCGGGGGAGGGCAGGAATGCGTCTGACCCGCGCGAGGTCTGATCACGAGGGGGCGATGTGACGTCATCTGCCGCTTTACGTCAGGCTGGAATGCGCTACGCGGTTTTCCTCAGGTAAACATTCTACCCTCTTCATCCCTCCAGCTCCATTATTCATGTAGTGACAGACTGTTGACCCTTGACCCTGCCTCCGGCCGCCATGGGAACTGGCGTGGCGCACGAACTCTTTAATGTCTGCTCTCTCAAACAGATGGCGTTGTTATCGCAAATGGTGAAAGCAGACACCGAACGTTGCACCGAAATGCAGTTTTTGGAATGTCTTAGGGTCATATTTGTTTGTCTGTGAGGTGTGGCCCATTGCAGTGGCCGAAATCTTCGTACGTTGCAGACAAATGAGGCCTCCATGGCTTGGGAGGTTCAGAAAAATATTTCGTATGGGATTCGTGGTGGACAAGTTCACACTGAAGCAGTGTTTTCTCGAAGTGTCTGTAGTTTCTCCCTGCTGTTGTGAATCCGCCATTTTGTCACCGTTCTGTAACTCTGACCAGGCAGCATATTACCTATTATGAGCTTCGTCTCTGACCGTCGGCTTGGCTGGTTACAGAGTTTTAGAATCGGGGTTTTATAAATCCTCCAAATTCCTGTCGTTACTATACGTACCGCCAGTTTAACATTCAACAATTCTACGTTCTGCCCACACAGTGTGTTTGTGTGTTTTGTGTGGATCTCAGAACAAACAGCGATTATTTCCCCATACAGCATTAACTGACTGGTTTTTATAACCGAGAAGAAGTGTGTTTACTGCGCGGTACGAGCTGGGTCTTTAAATTAATTAAAGTTCATCTTAGGTCTGGGTTCGATCCCAAATCAGTCCATGTGTGATTTGTGGTAGACAAAGTGGCACTGGGACAGGTTTCCCTTCGAGTACTTCGACTTCCCCTGTCAGTATCATTCCACCAATACCCAACACACACATCTTCGTCTTAATACTACTGTGAACAGAAGGACAAGCGGGCGAAACCTGGGAACCTTCAAATCAAACTGTTGTGCTATCGAATGTCGGAGCAGCGCTGTGTGAAATGGTAGCCTGTTTAATTGTCTGGAGTGTTAATTAATAACGCAGACGATATGCCACGGATGTACAGCGCCCCTACACGTGCGTGTGGGTGTAAATGTTAACGTACAAATCGGGGGCCTCTGCTGTCTTCAGTCCGAGCGAGTAGCTATTGCTTACTTAAAAACAGCAACCACACATACAAAATGTGCGTTACGCCGCGTATTCCGAAATTTGCCTGAAGAGACTGGGGAAGAACACGAAACACGAGTGTGTCCTGGTTCGTACCCTGGTGAGAACATCGGCTGTCCTGTCGTTTAGCGTTATTTTCCTCAGTCCCTGAGGCAATAGGCGCAATAGTAGCTCAGTACTAACGATTCATCCAACTTCCGGGACAGTAATTCAATACCGAAGTTTCCTTCAACTTCCGAAACACTAGCTCAATACCAGAGTTTCCTTCAACTTCCGGGACACTAGCTCAATACCAGAGTTTTCTTCAACTTCCGGGACACTAGCTCAATACCAGAGTTTTCTTCAACTTCCGGTACACTAGCTCAGTACCAAAATATCCTTCAGCTGCCGAGACAGTAGCTCAGTACTAGTTCTTGCTGCTTGCATTAAGACCGTACTGGGCTGGTTTAAGACATTTCAGGTACAATAAAAACAAAGTACCTTAAACTGACAACACAGGTACTGCACAACAATGAATGTGTGAAGATCTGGCATACAGCCAGCCTTTTCGACGTCCCCCGAAAGGTGGGGTCCCACGTAAGAGCATAGATCGCAGTTCAAAACTGCCCTGGTCCTGTATATCCTGTTAGCTCAGTCATTATAGTGACTATACTAAACGCTTCATGGTCGGGGACTCAGGATTCAATTACCGGAAGGGGCAGAGTTGTGTCCGTATACTTCACAGGGTACAGACTAATCCGCGCCCCGGCCCGCCCCGTAAGACTCACATAGAAGGGGAACCAGGATTCCTTCCCCCGTATACAAAGGGTTGTGGCATGAAGAATTGTGAGTTGAGACTACGCATGCGTGCAGCCATATATCACCGCTGCTAGCTGTACTGGGCACAGCGTTGCTGCCTGCACTGTACCGTGTCCCGTGCTGAGTGTTATCGGTGCTCGCGTGGGCCGCATCGCACGCCACGCCGCAGGCACCCGGCCCTTTCCCACGGTCACCGGCAGACGTTTAAATTAGCCGCAACAAGAACGCGCAGCAGTATGCAGCGAGGTCCCAGCTTCACGCTGCGCCCGCTTTACCTAGGACCCACTGGATGGGACTAGGGAATTTGCCATCCAAGCAGTGGGCCCCCCGCCACTAACGTCATATGTTCGTCACCACAGACACAACAATTGTAGCGGCCACGACACTTCATCGTCCTCTCCTCCCGCCATTTCTAACTATGGAAGTATTCATAGGTTTGTATATTTCACATATACATTCGAACCCGCTTATAACGACATCGGTTTATAAGACACATCGTCTATAGCGTCATATTTTCTGTGGCACTAATTAATTCCTCACTGTTAACCGTAACATTATACTCCCCGGTTATAACAACACTCGTTTATAACGACGCAAAATATTTAGTCCCTTTCATGACGTTATAACCGAGTTCGACTGCATGTATAAAAGATGCTTACCTTAATTCAGCACTTGGAACGTTTCTTGTCCATCCTGCAGTCAGTCGGCATTATTATTATTATTACTATTATTATTATTAATGAGATGGGCAGGGCGTGTGGCACGTATGGGAGGCAGGAGAGATACATACACGGTCTCGATGGAGAAACCTGAGGGAAAGAAACAACTTGGAAGAAGCAGGCATAAATGGGAGGATAATATTAAACTGTGTTTTCAAGAAATGAAATGGACTGAACTGATGTGGCTCAGGATAGGAACAGGTAATGGACGCTTGTCAATGCGGTAATGAACATTCAGGTGTCATAAAATGCGGGGAATTTCTTGACTAGCTGAGAAACTGTTAGCTTCTCATGCAGGAATCTGCTCCATGGACTTATTATTATTATTATTATTATTATTATTGGTCACGCGGTGGCGCAGTTGGTTGAGGCACTGCGCTACGAACCGGAAGGTCGCGGGTTCGATTCCCGATGGTGTCATCGGAATTTTTCATTGACATAATCCTCCCGGTCGCACTGTGGCCCTGGGGTCGACTCAGCCACTAACAGAAATGAGTACCAGGAATATTCCCTGGGGGGTAAAGGCGGCCGGTGCCTAGGGCTGACAACCTTACCACCTTCATGTGCCGACTGTCTAGAAATCTGGGAGCCTCGACCTCCTGGAACCCTCAGGGCCTGTCCAGGCCTGTAATGGGACTGTTTTACCTTTTATTATTATTAATTATCACTTTTTTACGGCGAGTTTACAAATTACGTATATACCTGAAGCGAGCAACCTTTGTAGGGTACATTATTGTTTTTACTACTACTACTGCTGCTGCTGCTGCTGCTGCTGCTACTGCTACTGCTACTGCTACTGCTACTACTACTACTACTGCTGCTGCTGCTGCTGCTACTGCTACTGCTACTGCCACCTCAGTCGTTCAAACCCATGCGACCCACAATAGCAGTCTTGCACACCCCGACGTCCACTGCAATGTAGACAAATATCCGAAATCGGTTTTAACACTTGCGATCGCGGAGTGCCTGAAGAAACTCAGCCGGCCGTGGCACGCGCCTGCCGTGTTACGCTTCATGTCCGGCCAGGCGACTGGCTCCGCCCACGAACTGAAAAAGAAACGAGAAAACAGATTCTCGTGAGAATTGCCGGGGACCGCAGCATCCCACGCGCATGTGCAGAGCGTGGGTGCCAGCCGGCCGATCGTGTGCTGCATAAACGCGAGCCAAAAACCAGATGGCAGCATCATGCAAGGCGATGCGAGCGCCACGCACGAACGAGCGTCACTTGCTGTCCCATACAAATGAACCCTTTAAAGACGAAGCGTATCTGTTTTATATAAGGACTCAGTGCGTACCGCGCTGTAAACACTCTCCACTTCGGTTATAAAAACCAGTCTCTTAATCTTTTATAAGGCAAAAGTTGCTGTTTGTTCTGAGATCCGTACAAAACACATAAAAGCAATGTGGGCACCACGTAGAATTTTTTAACCCTTTAAAGACGAAGCGTATCTGTTTTATATAAGGACTCAGTCCGTACCGCGCTGTAAACACTCTCCACTTCGGTTATAAAAACCAGTCTCTTAAAGCTTTATAAGGCAAAAGTTGCTGTTTGTTCTGAGATCCGTACAAAACACATAAACGCAATGTGGGCACCACGTAGAATTTTTTAATGTTAAACCTGGTGGTACGTAAAGTTACCGCTAGGCTTTAAAAGGTTAAGAGTCTTCCGGCTAGGCAGGAATTTTCCCGCAGTTTATGGAACCCAGAGGTTCATTACCGTTTTCACAACAGCGCGCCACCTCTCCCTATCCTGAGGCACATAAATTCAGTCCATTCCACGTCTTTAAGATAATTTTAAAATTTTTTCCCATCTACGCCTGTAGATGGGTGCATACAGGCTTCTTCCCCTGTACGCACCCCTACGTGCCACATGCCCTGCCCATCATATCCACCTTGATTTGATCACCTAAATAACATTTGGTGACGACTACAGATCATGAAGTTCCTCATTATGTAGTCTTCTCCAGTCTTCTTTTACCCCGTCCGCCGTTTTGCAGATGTCTTCAAGCGGAGACCCGCAGAAGGCAGGACGCGTTTGTATGAAACGTCATAATCGGGAAGGTGCGTAAGTAAAATTTGCTGGCCAGGATTGACTTCCTCTTGAGGGCAATATTTCTGACATCACCAGGAGGGTCCTTCTTCGTTCCACAAAGGGATTTACTCTGGGGTTAAAGCAGCCGGAGCATGTAGCCCTCTCTTCTCCATTCAGAATGTCCATGGAGTTAGCACAGGCCACGTCGCCATGTTCCGTTTGTTACAGCAGGGCAGGAGGCAGTCTGTTAGTGTAGTTAGGACACTAACTGCTGGTTAGTTGTGGCAGTGGCGGCCCGTTTCACTACAACCGTTGGGTCGCTGTGCACCAGGCTTGGCAGAGGCCACACTTCGTTACGCGAAGCAGAAATTGAGTGAAGCGGAGTGAAGTTTACTGGCCGCGACACTTGTCAACAAATTTCAGACCCACGTGACTTTTCCTCACGGTGACTCGGCACTGAAAGTTGCACAGCTGAGGGTTCGGGTCTTGTGGCAGGACAGGCTGTGTGTGCTCCCCGACGTTCTGGAGGAACCCAGTGCCGTCGAGCTGAAGGGTTGATCAGCCCAAGAAGAAGGAGGACAGGACAGTAAGCACCTCTGGACACGAGACCTCAGTCCTCAGCAGCACCGCTAGGAGAACCTCAGATCTCGCGTTCACTTGAAAAATGTGGTGCACCAATTTATTTATTTATTTATTTGTTTATTTATTTATTCGTTCATTCATTTAGTCAGTTGTTTGGTTAGTTACTCAGTTACTTAGTTAATTAGGTAATTAGAAGGTTGGTTGATTTGTTCGTTAGTCAGTCATTCAGTCAGTCAGTCAGTCAGTTAGTTAATTGGTTAGTTAGTTACTTACTTACTTGTTTAGTCAGTCGGTCGGTTGGTTGGTTAGTTGGTTGGTTGGTTGGTTGGTTGGTTGGTTGGTTGGTTTGTTGGTTGGTTGGTTGGTTGGTTGGTTGGTTGGTTGGTTAGGTAGTTAGATAGTTAGTTAGGTAGTTAGTTAGTCGGACGGTCGGTCGGTCAGTCAGGAAGTCAGTCAGTCAGTCAGCCAGTCAGTCAGTCAGTCAGTCAGTTAGTTAGTTCGTTAGTTGGACGGTCGGTCAGTCAGTCAGTCAGTCAGTCAGTCAGTCAGTCAGTCAGTCAGTCAGTTAGTTAGTTAGTTAGTTAGTTAGTTAGTTAGTTAGTTAGTTAGTTAGGTGTTTTCAGTCTCCGCACAGACTCTGAAAGCCGCACAACTGAATTTCGCCACTCGGCCGCCACACGGCACCGCACAGGGTGCAGGACAGCCACAGCCTGCTGCACATAGAGCACTGCGTGTGTGCGTGTACAGTCACTGCACATACGTGTGTACAACCGCTGTAATTCGTGATTTGAGGTAGTGGCCGCACTGCTGAAGAGGTTATGATGCCGTGTTGATTGGTATCTTGTTACGACGTTTCGGAGAAGATTGATGCTTCCAATTACAGGGTGCCGCAAGAATATTATTTTCAGTTTTACTAATAAATGTAATAGTCGCTCTGTAAAATGTCTAGTTACAAGGTTAGAATGAGTGGATGTGTACACATGCACCCCCATACACCTTTATGACATTGTGGTCGCGTAAACAGACCGATAAAGACGCCAAGAGTAGTGGAGTTGTTTGGCGAATTTTTCGAGCCAAATGAAGTTACATACATAACAATGTGCATCCACAGTTCTGTGTTATCTTGTGGCACCGTGCAGTCTGCTACCGCCTGCATTTCTTTAAGTAGAAATCTTCCTTTAAGACGGAAGCAGTATTTTCTTCCGAAACGTTTGTATCCACCCCACACGGCGTCGTAACCCAAAAACCACACTATAATTGACTGTCATGTCAGTAAGGCCTGCATAGCCACCTGCAGGTCAGACGCCTGTTGACAGGCCTGCAGATTGATTACTGGCGTGCAGAAAGAACAAATCGTGTTTTGTTGAGTGTGTTATGGCAGTCATGGTGTGGGGGGGGGGGTCGTCTGTCCGTCCGAGACTGCAATTGTGCGGATTGCGGGGACGGCAAAACATCTTGCCACGTCCTGACACGAACAGCGACGTCACAGCACGTAAAAAGAAGAACTTGCAAAGTTTGGAAATGCTGGGATAGCTGGACACTGCACTGAGAGACTGAAATTGTCTGAATACAGGTGCTGCGGGCACAGCGGATTCAGGGACCGCCAGGTAACATTCCGTCAAGAATCTTTTAATTTTCGCCCTGCTATCTAAAGACGTATACAGGCCTACAGTCAAAATATCAAAAAGAAAGACAATTCTACTGTAACACTGTGTGAATGTGAAACCTGTAATACCTGAAAAATACGGACTGAGAAATCGTGTGAGATCAGGGCACCATCTGGGCCTAAGTGAGAGAAAATGAAAAATGGGTGGAGAAAACTACAGAAATATATCCGTGAAATGTGTACACTTCAGCAGATATTATTTGGGTGGTCAAATAGTGGAGGATAAGATCGGCAGGACATGTAGCACGTAGGAATTAGGTGAGAAATACATAGAGAAATTTTTTACGAAACGGAAAGGATATTTTGTAAAATTTCGGCGTCAAGTGGAGGATGGATGTTTAGACAGTTGATACAAACCGAACTGTTTGACAGAGGATAGTACCTGATATGACGTCTTGTAAAGACGGCAATGGACTCTCCTGCTGTATCTACGGTTTGTCTTTCCTTCAGCAGGCGAGCCACTGTTTCAGTGTTTTCAAAAAGGATTCTGCTTCAAGAAGGTAGATGGGCACAGGTACACCAAGATTCCTTCCTCTGGGGGGGGAGGGGCCCCTGACCCTAAGGCAATATACAATTTATTTTCGATTGTAAAAATTATGTTACAAAAATCACGCTGTAAGCACAACATAACGCTGCCTGCAACTGCATTTATATACACACGAATATAACTACATGTTCCGTGACTCAATCACAACGTCATTGTTTTCTTGTTTTTTTTAATTTTATTAATCTATTTTTCAAAATTCCAATGTACTGGTCATCAGCCGATTGCAGTGGCTGATTTCGGCTGAAGGGGAAATCACGTAAAATTTTTTATATCATAATATCTACAAAATCTGTTTTTTTTTATTTCGGTTTCTGGGTTGCAACCCGGCGGCCCCCCCCCCCCGGGTACGCTCCTGCTTAGGCCTATGCACGCTTTACAAATTAGTGTAAATATTATAACATCACTATTTGCACCTTAGAAGGTCACAAGTGCAAATATTATGCCAACTTTGAGAGTTTACGTAAAAGTTTGATGTGTTTTGGATAGTCGCCCGAAAGTTGGCGGTCCCGCAGTGTGCACAGTACACAGTTTTAAGTGACACTTGTCAGAAGGCGATCTGACAGCACCCAGTGCCGCAGTACAGTCGCTTGTATACGGAACGCAGCGATCAAGTCATGGCGCCCAGGGTATTCTGTTGCCAGTTTCCGCCACACCCAAACTCCTGGCTATGCCCCTGTTCTCAGCAATATCCCATGAAGGTGTATAGGGGGCGTATACGTAAACATCCATATTATAGGCCGATCGTAACATCAGCTTGAGGTCTCGTTCCCACGTTTAATATCACTGCGGTCTGTGGTTAGCAAGTTTTCAGTAAGGTATAATTTGGTGGCGCGCAGCCACAGCCCCCCGGCGCCTACCTGCCGCCCGGCACCTGTGTGAAACTGCAATGCTGTATGGTTCTAAAATTAATACTTACCAGCCGCAAAGCTGTTACGTGAAATCTGGCGCCAAATCGAAATCAAATCGCTGAAATGTTTACAGCGCTTTGAACTGGCATTGTCACGTGCTCCGCACAGCAGATGTAGCTCAGTTGAAATAGTGACTGTTCTGTGAATTACCAAACGGGGCTTCGACTCGCAGGGGGTAGAACAGTAATTTTTCTTTCTCCACTATATCAAATTTTTGGAGCCAATACAACTTCTCACATAATGAAGCCTGTGGACAACATCTGACGACCAAAGCAGACAATGTAAGAAGCTGACAGATCTCTCACATCAATCTAGAGCATAGACTGAGAAATGGTGGAGCCCTACCTCCGTTCCAGATATATCATTGCTTGCTGATTATTTAGGCGCACAGGAAAATTTACATTTAAACCTTTGAAATTAGAGCCGTAAAAAAAGCCTACAGGCCCACAAACTGAGGGGCACAACGCGTCATCAAATTCAGGCACATCAGCCTTCGAAAATTCGTCCTTTACGCAGTGTGTGTAAAATAAACGAATTTTTCATATTCGAAACCACTGCACCGTCTACTCTGTACGAACCCTGTAAAGCCCAGTGGTTACTGTATGTACCGCCAGGTTTAACATTCAGCAATTCTACGTTCTGCCCACACAGTGTATTTATGTGTTTTGTGTGGATCTCAGAACAAACAGCGATTATTTCCCTATACAGCATTAACTGGCTGGTTTTTATAACAGAGAAGGAGTGTGTTTACTGCGCGGTACGGACTGGGTCTTTTAAGTAGTACCCAGGCTCAGGCGATCAGTCGCCCGCCTCTCAACACGGAGGCCCGGGTTCAATCCCAGACCAGTACATATGAGATTTGTGGTCAACAATGTGGCACTCAGACAGGTTTTTTTCTCCCAGTACTTCAGTTTCCCCTGTCAGTATCATTCCACCAATGCTCCATACTCATTCATTCATCTACCACCGACGCTGTATAATGTTTTTCTCCCAGTACTTCAGTTTCCCCTGTCAGTATCATTCCACCAATGCTCCATACTCATTCATTCATCTACCACCGACGCTATATAATGTTTTTCTCCCAGTGCTTCAGTTTCCCCTGTCAGTATCATTCCACCAATGCTCCATACTCATTCATCCATCTACCACCGACGCTATATAATGTTTTTCTCCCAGTACTTCAGTTTCCCCTGTCAGTATCATTCCACCAATGCTCCATACTCATTCACTCATCTACCACCGACGCTGTATAATGTTTTTCTCCCAGTACTTCAGTTTCCCCTGTCAGTAACATTCCACCAATGCTCCATACTCATTCATACATCTACCACCGACGCTGTATAATGTTTTTCTCCCAGTACTTCAGTTTCCCCTGTCAGTACCATTCCACCAGTGCTCCATACTCATTCATTCATCTACCACCGACGCTGTATAATGTTTTTCTCCCGGTACTTCAGTTTCCCCTGTCAGTATCATTCCACCAATGCTCCATACTCATTCATACATCTACCACCAACGCTGTATAATGTTTTTCTCCCAGTACTTCAGTTTCCCCTGTCAGTATCAATGGAATGATACTGGGAACCTTCCAAGAAGCAACGCTCTTTTAGAAATTGGGTTGCGTCCGGTAAAAGTTGTACTTTGGCTTCTTTATGTAAAGAGTTGCAAATTCAGCGCCAGTTGAGTCCAAGCTCACATGTGGCCCCCCAGTTTATTTCGATGATTTACCCCCCACAAATTTACTTACATAATTTTTTGGAGGATGATTTGGCAGAAATGAGATGCCAGTAATTTCACAGGCTATATTTTTAGGGTTCATCTCTATACCATCAGCCAATATAGTCTTATGGATCTGGCTGGTCTATTGCTGTCAGATTCTGACACACAAATTTCTATTGGCCCATTCTTCAAATATAGAGAGTTGTATATTTTCTTAGGCAGGTCAGTCGACGTTGAGGATGTCACGTCTCCATTTTCCTGTTACCTACCTTATAATCAGAATCCTGAAGCGTTGTTACTTAAATAGTTACCAGACTGTACGATGTCACATCCTACAAGCTTCTCACCGGCGAGACACTTCTAATTTTGAAAATTCTGAATGGCTTTCTCATATTAACACGCGTGCTATAAACCCTACCCCCAGCCACTGACATTTGTTATTCAGTCATTTAGCTTATGCAGATGTTTCATCGCTGTTAAGACGCGACCCGGTCAGTCACCGAGCCTCACCATTAAATGCGGTAGGGTCCTCCTGTCACTGATCACTGCGGTTTGTATTGCGCGACCCGGTCAGTCACCGAGCCTCACCATTAAATGCGGTAGTGTCCTCCTGTTACTAATCACTGTGGTTTGTATGGCGCGACCCGGTCAGTCACCGAGCCTCACCATTAAATGCGGTAGGGTGCCCCTGTTAATAATCACTGCGGTTTCTATTGCGCGACCCGGTCAGTCACCGAGCCTCGTCATTAAATGTAGTAGGGGGCCCCTGTTACTGATCACTGCGGTTTGTACCTGTCCCAGTGTTTATTGTGGTTTCCCTTAGACCCCTCAGGCGAATACAGGGACTGCAAGTTATTAAAAGGAAGCCAGCCTCCCTCCCTCCCTCCCTCCTCCATCCCTCCCTCCCTCCCTCCTCCAGTATTCTAACCTTCCCATCATGGAAACAAAAGTGTAAACAACAGGCCGTGCCATGGCTTAGGCGGTTAGTCACTGGCCTGTCACCGCGGAGGCCCCGGGTTCGATCCCGGGTCAGTCCAGGTGAGATTTTTGGCGGACAAAGTGGCATTGGGACAGGGTCTTCTCCCAGTACTTAACGTCTTCCCTTCCACTAACGGTCAATACTCGCATTACACTTATTTATCAGCGACATCACGTAACCTTAGTAACAGGACGACATACTTAAACATTGTAAATAATATACAGTAGAAGCCATTTGTAAAGACATCGGTTTATACGACAGCTCGTCTATAGCGTCAGATATTAGCTCGCCTATAGCGACAGATATTCTGTGGTACCAGTTAATTCTTCATTCTTAACCATAACATTATACTGCTCGGTTATAACAACACTCGTTTATAACGACACAAAATATTCAGTCCCTTTCATGACGTTATAACCGAGTTCGACTCAATATGTGTAATCAGACACAAAACTGGAAATTGCTACACTACCTGAAGATGTCACTTTTTGTTTTATATGAATTCATGAACTGCATGGTAGAATGGCTTTGGCACCGCGCGATAAGACAGCCGGAACGTCAAGCAGGCCGCTTCATATCGACGTAGATTAAGCATGCGTTGAGTTACGCGTGTAGGCTAACTCCATTTCTCCCTTACGTTTTTAACCCTTTAAAGACGAAGCGTATCTGTTTTATATAAGGACTCAGTGCGTACCGCGCTGTAAACACTCTCCACCTCGGTTATAAAACCAGTCTCTTAATGTTTTATAAGGCAAAGGTTGCTGTTTGTTCTGAGATCCGTTCAAAACACATAAACGCAATGTGGGCACCACGTAGAATTTTTTAACCGTTTAAAGACGAAGCGGATTTGTTTTATATAAGGACTCAGTGCGTACCGCGCTGTAAACACTCTCCACTCCGGTTATAAAAACCAGTCTCTTAATGTTTTATAAGGCAAAAGTTGCTGTTTGTTCTGAGATCCGTACAAAACACATAAACGCAATGTGGGCACCACGTAGGATTTTTTAATGTTAAAACTGGTGGTATGTAAAGTTACCGCTAGGCTTTAAAAGGTTAATCATGGTATCCTGCATAATCACTTATAGGCAGCAAGTTCTGTGGTAACCACTTACACTCTACGTGCTTGAAGCAGCTGCGTCTCCTTTAACCCTTTAAAGACGAAGCGTGTCTGTTTTATACAAGGACTCAGTACGTACCGCGCTGTAAACACTCCCCACTTCGGTTATAAAAACCAGTCTCTTAATGTTTTATAAGTCAAAAGTTGCTGTTTGTTCTGAGATCCGTACAAAACACATAAACGCAATGTGGGCACCACGTAGAATTTTGTAATGTTAAACCTGGTGGTACGTAGAGTTACCGCTAGGCTTTAGAAGGTTAAGAGACGCTACCTCAGTCATACAGAATGTCCATCTCAAAGCGAAATCTCTTCATATTGCCCAGTAACAGTCTATATTGCACAGAGCTCGTTTTATAGCTGGACTACTCGCCGTAGAGCGGACGACAAGTTTCTGTAGCACACAAGTAATTTCAGGCCGGCAGTAAACCAGCAGCTCCTGTAGCAATAGTAGCATGCAGTTACCTGAACAGAAGGATTTTGATTGTTTACACTTCAGCACTATAGACGTTATACTCGACGTTTCGGTAGCCTACGTCGTGTTGCGTGCGATAGAACAGAGTTGTTGTGTCCTGGGGAGGCACCATGTTCGAACCACGTACTGGAAAGCCGGGTCTAGGTTTTCATCTGTCGGAATGCATGAAGGACCAGTTCTCCTGTCCAATGAGCATCCAGTATCCCTTTCAGCAGTGGGGAGGAACCCCATTAGCAGAGAAACCAGATCTGGGTCCTGCGAGGGACAAGTCTACTCTCGCTAACCTCTGAAACAAGTCTGCTCCAATCATCAATAACACTGCCTGTCCGTCCGGTGTCTGGTTACCGGACGGACATAAATGAGCGCCAGTGTGCAGGCGGCGTGTCCATGTCCGTGTGTGTTCACATGTCGCTTACATTCTAATAGTTTTATCTAAGGTAAAGGTAAAGGTGTCCCATTACAGGCCTGGACAGGCCCACAGGCTTCCAGGAGGTCGAGGCTCCCAGATTTCTAGACAATCAGCACATGAAGGTGGTAAGGTTGTCAGCCCTACGCACCGGCCGCCTTTACCCCGCCAGGAAATACCCCTGGTACTCATTTCTGTTAGAGGCTGAGTCGACCCCAGGGCCATAGTGCCGCCGGAAGGATTACGCCAATGAAAAAAAAAATCCACTGACACCATCGGGAATCGAACCCGCGACCTGCCGGTTTGTAGCGCAGTGCCTCAACCAACTGCGCCACCGCTAAGGGTTTGTGCCAATTAGCTAACACCGCATTCTGCTCTACATATGCACAAGCCTAACACTGCTACGTGTGACGTTCTGTCAGCGGTGTTGATGTATCTTTGAACATTCGAAACTTGAAGACGAGATCACCACGTTGTCCCGAAACGTCACGAAACGAACGCCCAATGATGTGGCTTCGTATCCCAGAAAAAAATGTAAACCTAACGATTCAAGTCTTATGGGGTATGACCACGTGTCGTTGGTAAAGTGATTTCCGACGTTTCGAAAGATCGTATTTCCCTCATCTTTTGAGTCAAGCGGTCCACTCGTCACAGGAGACTTGAATGCCGGGCCTAACGTTGTTACCCTCTGAAGCCTGAAATTGGCGTACATACTACTGACGAACTCGGTTCCTACCAGAAAGAAAACTCACAGCCTCTGTATTGTGAAGAGCAACAAGATAATACTCCTAACGGGAAAACCAGCTGTTTGGTATTAAAATCAAATGGGACGCACAAATACAGTGTGCGGGCACAATGAAGAATTCAACATTTTACAGCCCAGTCGTTACTTTATGTACCGCCAGGTTTAACATTCACAAATTCTACGTTCTGCCCACACAGTGTATTTATGTGTTTTGTGTGGATCTCAGAACAAACAGCGATTATTTCCCTATACAGCATTAACTGACTGGTTTTTATAACCGAGACGGAGTGTGTTTACTGCTCGGTACGGACTGAATCTTTATATGTAATTCATTTCAACCTCGGTCGTTAAGCCGTGCCAAGGTTAAGGCGGATAATCTCTGGCTTGTCACCGCGGAGGGCCCTGTTTCGATCCCAGGCCAGCCCATGTAAGATTCATGGTGGACAAAGTGGCACTGGGACAGGTTTTTCTCCGAGTACTTAAGTTTTCCTCTGCCAATATCACTCTACAAATGCTCCGTACTTAGCTTCATCTACATGTTGCTCGTACCAGTAGGACAAATGGGCAAAGCCTGGGAACCTTCCAAAAACACAATGCTCTTGGGGTAGTCGGGGGGCGCTGGATAGGAAAACTACTTTTGCCTAGTCTTTCAAGTGTTAACATACATAAGAGGGTTTATATGAAGCTTGGAGTCACAGCACGTAAATCAGTGCTATAAGGGAGTTTCAATGTTGTTTGGAGAAGAAAAATTAACACGAGGCATCTGTTTACAGTGACCTATTATATGGAACACCCTGTACAGCCATCACGGTACACAAAAAAATATGAACTGCAAG
The DNA here is from genome assembly GCA_013340265.1 of Coptotermes formosanus. Lineage (NCBI taxonomy): Eukaryota > Metazoa > Arthropoda > Insecta > Blattodea > Rhinotermitidae > Coptotermes > Coptotermes formosanus. The sequence goes on along the minus strand of BLKM01000784.1, from coordinate 37,153 downwards.
GCCTGGGAGCAGCCAGCAGTTGACTCACGCCGCCTACTGAAAACATATCGAATTACATATATCAATCACAGTCCCCCCCTCCCCAACGTTATAACACTAGTCCCAGCCCAGTTCTGGGTGGCGGTAACTGAAATACAAAAATATTTACAGTAACTAAAAATAGGAACAAAGCAATGAACTTAAACACTTTGGTACAACAAGGACATATAGATAAGTTATACACACGCACGCACGCACGCACACGCACTTGTGACAGTGTCTATTATGCTATTATGTATGGAGTCTAGTGTCCACAGTGCTGATTATAAAACAATTCAGCCCTCGCATCTGTTGAACAGTTCAAACAGCGCTACTTCCGTCAGACAAACACATTCACATCTACTCCAGTACGAACTAATTGGTTACCGCCCCATAATGTCCGCTATAGTGAACCCCCTCGGTTTTCTCAGAGCTGGAGCCGGTGCTAGGGGCCGTACCGGTACTGGGGGCGGTGTCCTCACTGATAGATCGAGCAGAGCAGCGTCACAGTGCGTCATCTCGTGGCGCCGCAGGTCGCAGCTGCGGCGGAACAGTTTGGTGCAGCCAGAACACTCGTATGGTTTGTGGTCGGTGTGGGTGAGCAGGTGGGTCTTCAGGTTGGACCGCTGGTTGAAGCTACGGCTGCACACCGGACACTTGTGTGGGGACTCCTCCATGTGCAGGATCTTGTGCACGGCCAGCGTCCGGGACTGGCAGAACCCCTTGCCGCACTCACCGCACTTGAACGGCTTCTCCTTCGAGTGGATGTACCTGCAACAGTACGCAGACACTGTCTTAGTCTGCGACAAATCTTCTAGACCGCCACGCGATGCAATCCGTCATTGGCGATCTAACCTCCTTTTACATACTGCCACTTACTGACGAGGATATCTCTGAACTTGACACCGTGGGTACGGTCTCTGTATCTCTGGGTTAATTTTGTAGAGAAAACATACTGCCTGTCAAGAACATGGGCCCTTTTTTAACCTTTTAAAGCCTAGCGGTAACTTTACGTACCATCAGGTTTAACATTAAAAAATTCTACGTGGTGCCCACATTGCGTTTATGTGTTTTGTACGGATCTCAGAACAAACAGCAACTTTTGCCTTATAAAACATTAAGAGACTGGTTTTTGTAACAGAAGTGGAGAGTGTTTACAGCGCGGTACGCACTGAGTCCTTATATAAAACACATAAGCTTCGTTTTTAAAGGGTTAATTATGAGCTTCTATGACCGCAAAACGCGCATTTTAACATGACTGCACCTCAGCCTGACATATCTCTAAGTGAAATGCATCAATTAATGAATAGAAATACCTAACTGACTTTCCCTTCAGCCACCTCGATAAAGGTCATAGCTGTTCTTGTGAGTAAACATGTATACCTGTGGTCCCTGAGGTGGTCCTGGCGCCGAAACGCCTTCCCGCAGATGTCACACGAGTACGGCCGTTCGTCCGTGTGCGTGCGCTCGTGTATCAGCAAATTGTACGACTTGGTGAACTGCCGACTGCAGAACTTGCATATGAACTGCTTCTTGGGGCGAGACGCCGATGCGGGCCGGGAACCGGGTCCCCCACTGCCCCCAGTACGACCTGTTCCCGCAGAAAGTTTTGTGACGAGGGGTGCCGGCCTGGGCCCCTGCATGTCCGGAGCGTAACACCGCGCTGCAGCGTGGCCGTACAGCCACAGCAAGGCCGGGTAGGTGACGGGTTCCGGCGGCAGACACGGAACCACGGAACTGCAGAACGGCCTGAAAGCCGACGTTGCGGCTAACTCCTCTCCGATACACAACCCGAATGGCTGTATTTGCAGAGGTGGTTGTGGGGGCCACCTCTCGGGGCCCGGAGCTGGCGGCTGTTCCATGTCGCTGGAACTGTCCTCGTTGAAAGGGAAGCGACCGATCGCACTTTGTGTGGGAGTGTGTGGCGGAGTGAGGAGCGGCGACGCACTGTCCTCCTCCTTCAGCGTGATCGGGGAACCTGCAAAACGTCCCGAGCAGTTAACATTTCAGTGACACCTGTCACACATCTTACACACTCAACTTTACCCTGGAACCTCCTACATATCTCACGCATTCAGCACCATCCTGGAACCTCCTACATATCT
>BLKM01000784.1:11606-25031 GCA_013340265.1 Coptotermes formosanus | reverse complement strand
AAACCAGTCTCTTAATGTTTTATAAGGCAAAAGTTGCTGTTTGTTCTGAGATCCGTACAAAACACATAAACGCAATGTGGGCACCACGTAGAATTTTTTGATGTTAAACCTGGTGGTACGTAAAGTTACCGCTAGGCTTTAAAAGGTTAATGTGACCTTTGACTTTGTACAAATTTTGAAAGTCGTCAGACTGTGGTCACGTGTTCGAAAGCCTGCATCTTCCGCCATGCTTCGTATTTATTCAGTTCCAAAGCTTACTTCTCGTAACGGCAAGTGCTCAAACTTTTTTCCAAAAGAGGATGTTGCGGGATGTAACGAGTTTTGGCTACCCACCCTAAAAGGCATGTCGAGCCACACTTGGTTCGCGACAAACAGGTTAAACCCTCCTCATTAAGATGATCGGCAGCAGTCATGACATCAAGATGGCGTGTACTTGGTCACCTTTGCCACAGGTGTTCGTTTTGCGACATTTATTGGCGGCCAGGCGGTTACGTTCTTTCGTCAACGCATTACACGCCGAGTTACTAAGTCAGCAGCTTAGCTACACATAAAATAAGTGTTTAGCACTTTACAACCTGCCTATAGACACCTAATTCAATAGACCTAGGAGATTTCATCGATCAAGAACACTTGCCATGATACATAACGGACTGAACCGCTTTTCGACAGATGACAATAGGCCTAAATTGTTGTGCGGGGAGCAAAAAAATATAGCAGTGATTCGCGTAAAAATACAAACTAAATTTTAGCGAGTCTTTCTTTTATACAGGCATCGAGCGCAAAACATTTATCGCATAGAAAGCCTGCAATTGCCGGGACATCTCGCGACGTCTGCCACGAACAGGGCGGCGATGAAACGAAACGCACTGTATTTCATGTTTTGGACGAACGATTTTCTAAACCGTGTCCAGCAACGTACGTGCAACAGTGTGATATCCTGCGCAAGTCTAATTGCTTTCAGTGTCACAAAAGTCAAAAGACGCCAGCAGACAGCGCGGCCACCTCCGCCTTTTCATATTTGTGGTTGTTGAGGAAACTGGATCGGTATTCGGCGGCACTAATGTTAACACTTCAAGACGGCTCCTACAGCCTATCATTAATTCTGCTTTTTATGTGAGTCCGTAATGACCAATTTTCTTCTTCTCCTTCTTTGACATACGGTCCTTACAGTTTAACCCTTTAAAGACGAAGCGTATCTGTTTTATATAAGGACTCAGTGCGTACCGCGCTGTAAACACTCTCCACTTCGGTTATAAAAACCAATCGCTTAATGTTTTATAAGGCAAAAGTTGCTGTTTGTTCTGAGATCCGTACAAAACATATAAACGCAGTGTGGGCACCACGTAGAATTTTTTAATGTTAAACCTGGTGGTACGTAAAGTTACCGCTAGGCTTTAAAAGATTAACCACTGCCCCCTTCAGAATGACAGCCCATACCGATCTACCTTCTGCTTTCTTCCTCCATCTCTTGGCACCCATCGATTTCAGATCATTCTCAATAGAGTCCAACCACCTTAATTTTGGTCTTCCCGCTTTTCTTCTTCCACCTTAGTTTCCCCTGTAATAATTACTTTACGTATAATGATCAATCAATATGTTAAACCGGGTAAAGTTATTCGGAATTCCGCGAAGGTTTAACTACGCTTTGTTGCGTGTTTACGCTTTCGCGTACCCTCAGGATCATCCTGTTAACGGACACACCGACACACACACATACATGTACGCTGAATGAGAGCTACGGCGCCTTAGTGGGGAAGAAGTTCAGTAGCCTTTTATGGAACCAGATGGCCAACTGTCCAACACTGCAACGTGTCCAACACTGCAACGTGTCCAACACTGCAACATGTCAAACACTGCAACATGTCCAACACTGCAACATGTCAAACACTGCAACGTGTCCAACATTGCAACATGTCCAACACTGCAACATGTCAAACGCTGCAACGTGTCTAACACTGCAACGTGTCAAACACTGCAACATGTCAAACACTGCAACGTGTCAAACACTGCAACGTGTCCAACATTGCAACATGTCCAACACTGCAACGTGTCCAACACTGCAACGTGTCAAACACTGCAACGTGTCCAACATTGCAACATGTCCAACACTGCAACATGTCAAACACTGCAACGTGTCCAACACTGCAACGTGTCAAACACTGCAACGTGTCCAACATTGCAACATGTCCAACACTGCAACATGTCAAACACTGCAACGTGTCTAACACTGCAACGTGTCAAACACTGCAACATGTCAAACACTGCAACGTGTCAAACACTGCAACGTGTCCAACATTGCAACATGTCCAACACTGCAACATGTCCAACACTGCAACGTGTCTAACACTGCAACCTGTCCAAGCCACAGCCACATCATATCGCCCAGAAGCACCGCAGTATTAACCGTCCGAGTGACGTCGCGTCTTTTAAATAAAATTCTGTATATTTGTATGTAAGACAGCCCCGTTGGCACGCAGACTACAGGTAGGCCTGTACATTTGTTCCTATAAATCACACAGTTAGAACTAACACTTTGTTTTTAAGTGCGTATTTTTGCTACTAGTGTCCGCTCATAAGAACCACCATAGGCCATAACAGAAAATATAAGTTGGAAAACTCCATACTTTACTTAGGCAATATATATATATACACACACACACACACACACACATTGATATGTGTGTGTGTGTGTGTACGTATATATATATATTCGTGTTTAAAATTGTAAAAGGGGGAGATGTTCCAATTACAAAACGTATGGAGTTTTCCAGCTTACAGTTTCTGTTATCGCATGATGGTGGCTTTTATGGGCAGAAACTAGTAGCCAAAATACGCATTTAAAACCGGAGTGTTGGTTTGAATCTTTTAAAGCCTAGCGGTAACTTTACATACCACCAGGTTTAACATTAAAAAATTCTACGTGGTGCCCACATTGCGTTTATGTGTTTTGTACGGATCTCAGAACAAACAGCAACTTTTGCCGTATAAAACATTAAGAGACTGGTTTTTATAACCGAAGTGGAGAGTGTTTACAGCACGGTACGGGCTGAGTCCTTATATAAAACAGACACGCTTCGTTTTTAAAGGGTTAATGTGTAACGGATAGGGATGAATATACTGTTGTAAAATTCAGTGTGTATTTTTCATCACCCCAGTGTATGTTTTATCCTCCCTGGGAAGTCAGACTGCCAAGTCGAGTTTTTGTTTTATTTTGTAATATTAATATCGCTTAATGGGTCTCGAATATTCTAACACTTCAACACAACCAGATATGTTTATCCAAAACAAATTCACCCAAGGAACGAACAAAATTATATTGTTAGAGCTCACCTACTGCAAAGTACCCGAAGTTTTTGAATTGGCAACAGCCAAGTGTACTACCAGCTTCGTTCAGCTTCGTTTTACTTCTAATATTTAACGACGCTGTCAGTTGCTAAAATAATACAGCGTCGGTGGTAGATGAATGAATGAGTGTGGAGCATTGGTGGAATGATACTGACAGGGGAAACTGAAGTACTGTGTGAAACACCCGTCACAGTTCCACTTTGTGCATCACATGGACTACCCTGGGATTGAACCCGGGCTTCCACCATGGAGCGACCCCTTTTTACCTTGCTTTAACGACTTTAACAAGATAAAAAATTAACCTGGCAAAGACTGGACCGTACACTTTGAGCAGCATTTCCCGCAACGTCAAAACAACCTTGTGCCTTGCATACCTGCACTTTGCGCACGCCCAGCAGGCTGCATAAGCGCTGGGCAGTTCACACAGACACTTTCTAACGCCTATTTTGTCTAATTGCGCATAGCTTATTCACCTTCAGCGTAGGGATGTTGCTGGCCATCGCCCGCTGCAACACCTGCTGCCATCTGTCCACCTCACCTCGAAATTCCAGCGCGCACTGCTACAAAACAGACTAAAACAAAACACACTCTGCCACTTCACTCTCTACACTGGCACTGGTTGCAGCGTCGGGACGCAGACGGTGCTACTGTGTCGCGCACGCGCAAAGCCACGCCTGCCCTGTCGCTGGGAGGGCGGATACCGAACGCTATTGGTAGAAACATCTCATATTCTCCGCCTTCAACCACCAGCCATCCGTAATATGCATCCCTCTTGTGGTGAGTCTTGCAACTATTGTGCAAATAATGGCGATTTGCTATGGAGAAATCGGGTGAAACTCAAAAAAGCACTAAGAGGGAACGGCTTATCGGGAATCTGATGAAGTGGCAGGAAGTTGCAGTCTTGGCGGGGTTTATCCGCTGCTTACTCACTTCCGCAGAAATGAACAGTTTTATGCAACGGAAGCACCATTGTCATGCAGTTTGTGTTACGAGCGTGATGTATCGATATGCAGACCAGCGTTACGTTAAGCGACAATGCTGACGCAATTTGCACAGATTCCTGGAACCCCATCGCTATGCAAACTGACGCAGCTAACTAAACGTCTCAATTCTGTCACAATACAATCCGTAATTGTGAAATAGCTTTCAGTCCAACCACAATACAAACCCCTGTCTTTACCCAACAATTCAAGTTGTCACTGCAAACAGTGGCATAGCCAGAATGGGGCGGGGATGAAAGATGCGGCCACCCCCGGGGGGGCAGAGTCCAAAAGGTCAGATAAATGAATATATTAAATAAAAGTTTTTCCATTTTCTGTCCTAAAAAATTTTCAAATTATTGACGCAAAGAACAGGAAACTGAAAAAGTTACTGTGATTTTTTGAAAGTTCATAATTTGAGTCAGGGGTGTCAATTGTGGTTACTTGCCTCAGGCGCCAAAAAGGAAAGAGGTTAGCTATGTCCCTGCCTGCAATCAACTTCTCAGTGTCCCCCACAAATTCAACTGGCGCTGCCTTCCTCCAGACGGTAGCAACCTGTACACGGCATCCTACCGTATTCACGTTTTCTCCAGCGCCCGTTTCATTGTTAACTGAACACTCAAACCTGTAGGCTCGCGTTCCAAATATATTTAAATACAGTTATAGGAGAGCGAGCTGTAGGTTATGTCTATATTGGTAATGACTGACAACTCCCAAAGCGACAGACGTGTGGGTTTATCTGCCAGCAAGGAATGCCTTGTACGGGTTACAACAGGACTCTCTGCTTTGAGCTGCAGGTCTCTTTGGGTCGATGTTCTCGTATTTAATGGCCTGAGATCCGTAAAAAACGGCAGGATTCCCTGCAGATTTAAGTGAGGGAATGCTTGCTATCATTTGGTGCAGAATTTTTCGTCTTAGAGTTTGCTATTCAAAAACAAAAAATTTCAATGTGTACAGAACTGTAATTTTGTCTGTTATTTTACATGGGTAGCGCAGTTGGTTGAGGCACTGCGCTACAAACCGGAAGGTCGCGGGTTCGATTCACGATGGTGTCATTGGAATTTTTCATTGACATAAACCTTCCCGTCTACTATGGCCCTGGGGTGGACTCAGCCTCTAACAGAAATGAGAACCAGGAATATTTCCTGGGGGGTAAAGGCGGCCGGTGCGTAGGGCTGACAACCTTACCACCTTTATGTGCCGAATGTCTAGAAATCTGGGAGCCTCAACCTCCTGGAACCCTCAGGGCCTGTCCAGGCCTGTAATGGGATAGCTTTACCGACAAATACTTAGCAGAGAATTTCGCTTGAAAATGCGTGCAAAATTGCGAATTTTGCGTAATTTCTACCCGAATTTAACCCAACTTTTACAGTAACGACAATCTAGACTAGGAGTATTCAAGTAAGATATTGCATTTAATTAATTCTTTCACACTTAGGAACTAGAATTAGATATTCTTTTGTAAATTTTCCATTGTAAAAGAACCAAAAATGCGCCTGTGTCATTCATTTCTAAATTTTAACAAATCGCAGATTTCCCTCTGTAAATATCGCTGTCCCTCAGCTGTCCGTTACATCGCAGCCGGCCGCTTGCGGACCCCAGTCGGTGTAGCGAGTTTATTAGGGTGTAAGTTAAGAAGTGCAGCCATAAACACTATAAACAAACAACGCGTTGTGTTAACATGAACACACCCTTGGAGCAAGTCGAAACCGGTACGTCACATTCTTGGAACGTTATCAGCTGCGGACAGATACCGTGATGTGAGTCACACTGCAGGCCTCCCAGTTGGCAAGTGTGACCTCACAACAACAGAACTGCTTTATTTATCAGATTCAGAGAAGGCAGGAATCCGTCTTGTGGGCACAGACTGCTGCAGCTACGGGCCTTATCACAAAGGACTATTTTCTTTGGGGTAAGGTTTGGTGGACTGAAGGCGTGGAAACTGGAAGCTGAGGCCGTTGTGACACACCCAATCACATGTAGTTGTGTTATCAGCAGGTGTCGGCATGCAGCCTGCTCAGTTATCGAAATTACACCTTGCAGGACGAAACTGGATCTCTCTGATTTAAAGATTCAGCTCATACCGCGCAGTAAACACATTCCGTCTCGGTTATAAAAACCAGTCAGTTAATGCTGTATAGGGAAATAATCGCTGTTTGTTCTGAGATCCACACAAAACACATAAATACACTGCGTGGGCAGAACGTAGAATTGTTGAATGTTAAAGATTTGAGTCCGTACCGCGCAGTAAACACTTCGTCTCGGTTATAAAAACCAGCCAGTTAATGCTGTATAGGGAAATAATCGCTGTTTGTTCTGAGATCCACACAAAACACATAAATACACTGTGTGGGCAGAACGTAGAATTGTTGAATGTTAAACCTGGCGGTACGTATAGTAACCGCTGGGCTTTAAAGGGTTAATATTAGATAGAATACATAATATCTAAGTTTAAAATGGGGAGTAGGGCCTAGAATATTAAAACGAACCTCACAGAACAAGCGTGCATGAATCGCTGTCACGTGGCTCCAGCTGCGATCAGTTCGCCGGCTGTGGTGAAAAATAACGCCAATTAAAATGTCGGGTTACATAGGCCAAACGGGACGGAGGAGGATTCCTTGAGTTATGGAGCAGCTATGAAGAACATATTCTACGGGATTTTTACGATGCATAAGACTGACTGATTGACTGACTGAATTAATTAATTAATTAATGATCCTATGGAGCCGAATCCTTCTAGAAAATCTATTAGCTTCGCAGCTAGTCAACAAATTCACGGTGTTTTACGGAATCCGAGAGTTCATCACCGAATCCACAAGACCCCTCCAGTTGTACCTATTATGAACCAGGTGAATCCAGTCACGCCATCTCATCCTACTTCTGTCAGATCGATCGCACTGTTGTCTTCACGTATACGGTCATGTGTTCCAGCTGGCCTGTCACTTGTGCTGTAGAATTACATTCAATTACAGCCAGTCTACAGTCGATATGTCACTAACATATGCTTTACGCTGACGTAGTGATGGCCACAGTCCACGCAGTTTAACGTCCACTGCCCCCCCCCCCCCCCGCCCCTGTTACGCCACGGTGTAGTCCTGTAGCAAGATTTGTATGTTTCTGAGGGACATACAAGGCCTGCTTGGACGCAGCCAGTAAACCGTCTTCCTGCGTAAGGTCTGAAATCACCTACCGCAGTGTTGGACGACGTACACATCGACACCCTTCTGCACAGCAAGCAACCAAAAGTCACACAGGCTGTATGACTTTTGGTTGCTTGCCCTCTTGTCCCATCTGGCCTCCTGTATTGCCATTATATGTAACTGCGTAAATGTAAAGTGGACTTAACAGCCCAGCGGTTACTATACGTACCGCCAGGTTTAACACTCAACAATTCTACGTTCTGCCCACACAGTGTGTTTATGTGTTTTGTGTGGATCTCAGAACAAACTGCGATTATTTCCCTCTACAGCATTAACTGACTGGTTTTTATAACCGAGACGGAGTGTGTTTACTGCGCGGTACGGACTGGGTCTTTAAATATAATTCTACGTTCTGCCCACACAGTGTATTTATGTGTTTTGTGTGGATCTCAGAACAAACAGCGATTATTTCCCTGTACAATATTAACTGACTGGTTTTTATAACTGATATGGAGTGTGTTTACTGCGCGGTACGGACTGAATGTTTATATATAATTGAGGCTAATATTAGTCTTCAATTCAAGGGGTCAGTCAACCGCCTCTCAACGCAAAGGCCCGGGTTGTATCCCAGGTGGGTCCTTGTGATGCAAAAAGTGGCATCGGGACAGGGTGTTCTCTTAGTACTTCGGTTTTCCCCTGTCGCTATCTTCTCACCAATGTTCCATACACATCTGTTGCTCTTACCAGAAAGAAAATGGGCGAAACCTGGGAACCTTCAAAAAGCAGTGCCCTTCCCGCTACCGGGGAACATTGGACAGGGAAGTAATTTCACCTAGACTTTAAAGGGTTGAATTATTTCTCTATGACTGATATGTGGGAGTATAATCTATGTTAAAACAGCCGTACGGTTCATTACTTGTTTCTTGTGGCATTACTTGTTTCAAAATTGCTGTCTTGCGACAATACCCACATTGTCAGTGGACAAACTTTTCAGGAACGCCCTGTATAATGCGCTGAAAGTAGAACTGTCAACGCGCAAGAAGCTGACACCTGCGGGCAATAAAGTCTCACCTCAAACACTGCAGGGCGCGGCGCCGTGCGGACGCAATAGAGGCACAAAGCGTCGCGCAGTGTTACGTGGTCGCCGGTAGCGCGGCCAGGTGCCGCTTGTACCACTGCTGCGCGCAGATGCTACCGGTAACGCAAATAGTGCTCTGATAGCGGCGTCTTACATGTCGGCTTTGATCTGCCGCTATCACAGGTGTGGTGGCCCTCCGCATGAACGAGAAGTCTGTGGTGTCCGCCTTCGGTTTGTGTGACCCTAAATTTTACAGCTTCCTTATTTGAAAAAAAAAACATTAAATAGCTGCAATATGGCGTCACCGCGTACTTTCAGCTATCTAGACAATGCATTTCGTAAGTGCGTTATTTCAAACTTATTGCACTGGTTTGAGTAAAGAGGCAACTCCTACATGTTTCGACCATTCTTTGTAGCCGTCTTCAGAGAGTAAATGTGACAAAAGTTGCACATCAGCTACAACATAACGACATACGAAGGACGCAGGACAAACTCGGATAGCCAACCGAACAGAAAACAAAACCAGTGAGACATCAAGTTTAACATCTTAAGGCCTAGCGGTAACTTTACGTACCGCCAGGTTTAACATTAAAAAATTCTACGTGGTGTCCACATTGCGTTTATGTGTTTTGTACGGATCTCAGAACAAACAGCAACTTTTGCCTTATAAAACATTAAGAGATTGGTTTTTATAACCGAAGTGGAGAGTGTTTACAGCGCGGTACGCACTGAGCCCTTATATAAAACAGATACGCTTCGTCTTTAAAGGGTTAAACATGCTGTACCAGACGTCAGGTCAAAATCCGTCCAAACGCAACTCAGTTACATTTTAATACCTTCCACATCGGTGCACTATTATCATGTGAAAACAAACATCACCAAGTAATGCACAAAAAGTATATTATCTTCATTCGTAGAAAACCTCCTACGTGTTTCGACCCCGCTGGATCATCTTCAGGAAGGACACTTTCGTTACACTAGGGTTTCACTCAACCGTGCGAAGTCAATGGCACATTCTCACTCAACTGTAGAAGTGGAACCCTAGTGTAACAAAACTAGTGACATGTAATATATTTATATATAATTATGTATTTCCTTCCTTAATATGTTTTAACCACAAGTTGTAAACCTAAGGATGGCTTGAAAGAGGTCAAAACATGCAGTTCTTTGTAATAAATGGATTTAGTTGTGTTTTGACGGATTTTGACTTGATTTCTGTTATAAACAACAAAACGGGGTGACATCATTCACAATTAAACATGTCACCTTTCGTCTACTTGGCCATGATACGACAGTACAAACATCTTAAAAGAGGCGTTTAAATTTTTATAATTTATTTTATTTAATTTCACTTTGTTTTATTTTTGCTGCACAATACTGCAAAAAAATTATGGAAGATTTTAACATTTTAAAAGTGTTAACATTTTATATTTACATTTCATGCACGTCTTATGTAATTTGATATAGCCCCCTTCATAATGGCATAGTTACTTGCCGAAACATGTCGGGGAGAAGTTAAACAAAAAAAGATAAATAAATAATAATATTGTCCATAAGTTGGCTCTGTTTTGTTATACTGATCATATGCACGAATATGAATAACATAAAATTTAAAGTATCTTCTCTTTGCTTTAAGATCACCCAGTAGCTGCTTACGCCTTCTTCCTCGTCTTCCCGTCACTTTTATCTTTTTTCAACAACGTCTTTTAGAAGGCAGTTCCTACGCAAGATGTGACCAATTCAGTTAGCCTTCCTTCTTTTTATTGTATATAGGATATTCCTGTCCTCCTTGACTCTATGTAATACTTCTTCGAAAATGTCATTACAGCGTTAAAAATAAAGTCCGGACATTTAGCGAACATAGTCCTGTGGAAACGTCTGGGTACCAGGTGTTCCCGCCGTGTGTGATGGCTATTTGTAGCAAGCAGCTCCACCATTAACGCGAAGTTAATCCTGCATCCAACTGTTAGCAACCTAACTGCGTGCTTACAGTTTCGCGGAAACTCAGTGCAGTAGACCCAGACGGAGTGGCTGTAATCTCTCTGTGTAATTACGTGTCGTTATCACATAATTGTAGAGTTTCCATTTTACTTCGCAGATAAGATTGAACTGTGGCAGGATAAAGTGCTTAGACTGTAAGATGCCTTGGGCGGTTAGTCGTCAAACTTTGGCCGGTTGCCAGTTTTCAGTTTGGGTTCGATTCCAGGCCAGTCCGTGTGGTATTTATGATGAACAAAGTAATACTGGGACGGGTGCTCTTTGTAGTACTTCGATTTTGAGTTGTCAGTATTAATTCGCCAGGGATCAATACCCATATTTCATGTATCTGTCTATATATTTATCTATCTACCTATTTATCTACCTAACTGCTTATCTATCGATATTTATCATCTTACGTATTCACACGTACACTCTCTGATTGCCTTACAGTACAGCCTAGAGACAGACTGCACGGTGTAGAAGTCACGAATAATATCATCAGGTATCCCGCGTGGCATACTTGATGCCCTCACAAGATATCTGTGTGCTGTGAGGTTCTTGTGAAGGGGGCATACTTGATGCATTCACGAGATATCTGTGTACTCTGAGGTTCTTGTGAAGGGGGCATACTTGATGCATTAACGAGATATCTGTGTGCTGTGAGGTTCTTGTGAAGGGGCATACTTGATGCCTTCACGAGATATCTGTGTGCTCTGGGGTTCTTAGGAAGGGGGCATACTTGATGCATTCACGAGATATCTGTGTGCTTTGAGGTTCTTAGGAAGGGGGCATACTTGATGCATTCACGAGATATCTGTGTGCTCTGAGGTTCTTGTGAAGGGGCATACTTGATGCCTTCACGAGATATCTGTGTGCTCTGAGGTTCTTAGGAAGGGGGCATACTTGATGCCTTCACGAGATATCTGTGTGCTCTGAGGTTCTTAGGAAGGGGGCATACTTGATGCCTTCACGAGATATCTGTGTGCTCTGAGGTTCTTAGGAAGGGGGCATACTTGATGCCTTCACGAGATATCTGTGTGCTCTGAGGTTCTTAGGAAGGGGGCATACTTGATGCCTTCACGAGATATCTGTGTGCTCTGAGGTTCTTAGGAAGGGGGCATACTTGATGCCTTCACGAGATATCTGTGTGCTCTGAGGTTCTTAGGAAGGGGGCATACTTGATGCCTTCACGAGATATCTGTGTGCTCTGAGGTTCTTAGGAAGGGGGCATACTTGATGCCTTCACGAGATATCTGTGTGCTCTGAGGTTCTTAGGAAGGGGGCATACTTGATGCCTTCACGAGATATCTGTGTGCTCTGAGGTTCTTAGGAAGGGGGCATACTTGATGCCTTCACGAGATATCTGTGTGCTCTGAGGTTCTTAGGAAGGGGGCATACTTGATGCCTTCACGAGATATCTGTGTGCTCTGAGGTTCTTAGGAAGGGGGCATACTTGATGCCTTCACGAGATATCTGTGTGCTCTGAGGTTCTTAGGAAGGGGGCATACTTGATGCCTTCACGAGATATCTGTGTGCTCTGAGGTTCTTAGGAAGGGGGCATACTTGATGCCTTCACGAGATATCTGTGTGCTCTGAGGTTCTTAGGAAGGGGGCATACTTGATGCCTTCACGAGATATCTGTGTGCTCTGAGGTTCTTAGGAAGGGGGCATACTTGATGCATTCACGAGATATATGTGTGCTGTGAGGTTCTTGTGAAGGGGCATACTTGATGACTTCACAAACATCTGTGTATCTGTAAGTTCCTGTGAATGTGGCTGAAGTTTCAATTCTGCGCATTTGTATATTTTTCAAGCGTCTGTGTTAACTTGTGCAAGTGTTTCTGTAATTAAAAATGTTTATTTCGCAACAACGTTTCATCACAAACCAGTTCTGTGCGAAACACGAGCACGCACTTGCACAAATATCGTAGGATTAAGTGTAGGTACCAGAGTGGCACAGACGCTGCAGTCACGGTGCCTCATTTCTTCGTAAAAATAATGCGAAGGACAGACGCCCTAAAATAAAAATTCGTGTTGACTTTTCTGAAGCCCCCTTTTCAAGATGACCACAGAAATAGGCACGGAAGCCTTTGGAATTCGCACTCTGTACGTAATATTCGAGAAATTTAGAAATACTATTCAGTAACGAAGCCATTTAAACCTGAACACACACGAAGAAATGTCGCCAGCTGAGGCCATTTGGAGAACCTCCGAATGCCGCGTTTCCTCGTGTGATTCACGTAGACAATGCTCGTTCTCACAACGGTGTGAAACCGCCGAGCTGTCAAAAGATGATGTTCATTTTTCTGCAATGAGAACCCCCCCCCCCCAACAACTTTATGAGAAAATTGAGCGACAGCTGCTGCATATCAAAAAAAGAACGCGAATTTCAACAATCATTTAATTAATCCGTACATGATAGAACTGTCGCTCACGTGACATCTAATCTCAGTTCTGGCGGTGCACGTCTCATAGCTGCAAGACACAGGCCTTCAGATAACATGGGTCTCCAGGAAGAAGGTCTACAGCCACACAGTGCAGTAACCGTTCAAATGTGTTTACTGGACGGTGGATTGGGCAAGGATCCATTTTTATATGCACACAATGATGTACTTTGATATGGCCACGAGGATGTGCTGTGATATGGCCACAAGGATGTATTGTGATATGGCCACGAGGATGTAATCTAATATGGCCACAAGGATGTACTGTGATATGGCCACAAGGATGTACTCTGATATGGCCACAAGGATGTACTGTGATATGGCCACAAGGATGTACTCGGATATGGCCACAAGGGTGTATTGTGATATGGCCACAAGGGTGTATTGTGATATGGTCACAAGCATGTATTGTGATATGGCCACAAGGATGTACTGTGATATGGCCCCAAGGATGTACT
>BLKM01000783.1:1246802-1256962 GCA_013340265.1 Coptotermes formosanus | reverse complement strand
GGCGGTGGTGGTGGCGGCGGTGGTGGTGGTGGTGGTGGCGGTGGTGGCGGTGGTGGCGGTGGTGGTGGTGGTGGTGGTGGTGGCGGTGGTGGCGGTGGCGATGGTGGTGGTGGCAGTGACGGTGGTGGTGGTGGTGGTGGTGGTGGTGGCGGTGGTGGTGGCGGTGGTGGTGGTGGTGGTGGGGGTGGCGACAGCGGCGATGGAAGTGCTATTTCCTTGCAGGCAGATCCCCTTTCCTATGCCTTTAATTTTAGCGTCAGTCAGGTCGTTCCTTTAAATGCACGACGCCATAACTGCGAGCTGATCCTCAACTCACATCATCCGTTTTAAAGCTATATATTTGCTTCGCGTCTCAGAAAATGTGACACTCCTTGAGAAACCTCGTTCCAAACACGTTACCACATATTGTGGACGTCCCAGCAATAAAGAAGCCATTATTAGCCTACCGCTATCCCCTGTACTTTAATTCTAACCCCTTGCCTACCACGATACGTGTGTCTGCCACATTAGGCACAGGCCTTTGTTCAAAGAACGTGGCTACTGACAGCACTCCCACTGCATAGACGAGGGGTTCCAAATTCGATTCTACCAGAAATATTCTTCTTTCTTCGCGGTGACTGTTTAGTTGCTTGAAGCAAAAGTACAAATTTAAAAGGGCCCACTTCCCTGCCCTCACAAATTAGTCAAGACCATCATCCCATTCGTCACTATCAGCTTTGTCTTAGGCTACATCTATTCCAACGGGCTGACAAAGCTTCGTCAATTCTTAGAATCTACCAAATTTTTAACAATGGGGCCATAAAATTTCTTCTGGATTTAACCAGCCACTTACATTTGTACAGTGCCGTTAGCAAGGACGCAGGAATCTTTACCTCCAATTCGTCACGAAGTAGAGCTTAAAACACGGGGACAAATTTAAAACTACCCACAGAAAACAAAAATTTGCAAGGAAAGAGACAAGTCCTGAGGACGCAGAAACAATACACGCTTGAGCGCACAGAGAAGTGACGTCGAGGGGCTTTGGGAACAGGCATTAAACCCCAAAGTACAGTGTCCAGCTTAAAGCGGAACTCGCTGCTATAGGCCACACACACGCTCACGGAGCTGCATTGCTACATGACGACCGAAGACGCCGTCCGCTCTGCAGTACTCACAACCAAGATTTCTCCTGCCCTAAAGCCGGACTGAGAGCCCTAGAGCGGACGACATCAATTGCTACATAGCGACCGATGACGGTCCCATTGTGCCGTACTCGTTTCAGCGTTAACACAAATAACTCTGTCTGGTGTTGTTCAGAAAGGAGCCTACTTTGTTTGTTCCCATTTTAAACAGAATTCTCAGTATAGACCACAGTCGATAATATCCCCGTTCGTGTTGGAACATGGAAGGATGTGGCCCCAGACTTTACTTTTATGTGTTTGTTGCTTAATTTGCATAAAATGAATCCCTACCAGGAAGGACAGTCTTTTAATTTACATGTTTAATCTATGAAACAAATTGCCATTTGCGCTGAAAGACAGTTTCGGCGCTACACTGTGCACTTTGTAAGTAATTTGGTTTGTATGGCTCTGACACCTGACACGAAGCTTAAATACTGTAACAGCTTTATAGAACTTCTCAGTGACGGTCCGTCGCACAATAATTTGGTACAAAAATGCCATTAAATTTAAGCCTTACATCTCGTATTTAAACACTTTTTCTACGGTTCATATTTAACGGGCTGCAAGGATAGCGCTGTCGGTACAATGAATCGGCTACGGCCTGGAGGGTAGAGGAATCGTACTTTTATTCCTGACAGGGGAGGGACTTCATCCTTCTCCCAATCTCTGGGTTCCACTCAGCCCTGCATGTAGCGGGGACCGGGGCTCTATTCTCAGGGGTAAAGCGGTCGGTGCATGCGCTGACCACGCACTTGCATCCAGTCCTGACGTTAAGAATGCGTGGATGTAAACCTCTATTCCCCATACGTCTTCATTGCGTGGACAGGGACCTCTTTACCTTCATTCATACTTAACGGCATAAAAGAAAAGTGGTTTCTGAATCTAAGCAGAGCCAAAGTTACAACACAGGGCTTGAGTTGAGTATATCGGTCTGTAAGTACATACAGCAGAGTCTGCCTTAAGAAACTGACAGTCACTCAGCTGGTCAACATTTGCAGTGTCCTCTATACAGCAAGCGGCGATCACTTATCGCAAATTCTGATGAAGGAGATACAGTCTCAGAAATACTGGATACCAAATCAATTTTTCAAGCTGATCGCCCTATAAGATTTAATTTACCCTCAATGACCTTCAGATCCAGTTGCGTGTAACGCACACTATCGATACTGTATACAAAATCTCGAAGCACTCATTACGAGTGTGAGTATACGCACTCCACTGAGTACATGTTTGCATTTGCGTGCCACACCATATTGGTGGGTCCATTAGCTGGAGGCCATGACTGTCTGTTCAGTGGGGCAACTCAGATGTAGGCTACCATTTAGAAATGGATACCCTGATGTCTTAGTGACTGGAGGGAGACAGTGTGTGGTTGTCAAGAAGGCTCAGCACTGCGGTGAAAGAGCGGCATAAGTGCAACACTAAAGTTGAGTCCAACTGCTCCGTGTTCAGAAGTAAAGTGAAGATATGTGGTTCCCACAGAGCTGTTGCAGTTAGATTCAGGTCTTGTGGAATCTTACGGCATTAAGATCTTCCGAAACGTCCATAACTGTACACCAGTAGACACAGCGTAGTGTCACAAAAATACTTCCATCTTATATACCACAGCAGTTTTTTTTTTATTTTACAAGCAACAAATTGAAAGAGATTACACACGTACAAGGCTGCTTTCCATTTGTTTGGAACTCTGAATCACTCGGAGTAACAATTTCCTAACCGAACTTCGTCATCTGTTTATCTCGATGAACAAAGCTGTTGTTCCTAGCCTCCCGTCTGCGCATCGATTGTGCCACCAACACCCAGATGAACAGTAATAACATCATCTAGTCATTTCCTGTGGGGCAGCCTTCGCAGAGAGAACTTTCAGAAGGCCTGCTGGCTCTACTGTCAGTATTGACGTACTATACGTCTGTCCATTTGTTGGCCTGTGACAGCTGTGTGAACAACAGGATGGATTTTCATGAAATTTTGTTTTGGAGAGTTTTACTGTAATTTTTAAACACGTTTCGATTTTTTTGTCTAAGTACGACAGCAGATGATAACAGGCACTTTACGTGACGACCGTAGGTGCTTGTGAGTGACAGCTGAGTAAGTCGCTAAATAAGTGCGTATATTGGAGCTAAGTCCGCCGCAGGCAATATTGTTATGGCCAGTATCTTTCTCTTTCCATAAGAGTTTCGATTTTCGAGGTTGACGTAAAGTAACGGTGAAACCATCCCTGTACTGTAATTAAGCACTGCGCCATTAAAACAATAGAGGGAATGGGGTTTGGATTTATAATTCCACGAATTTTAAGCCCAGCTCCAGATGGACATATAATTGGAGAAAAATTGGCGAAAGAGCCACATTTGATAGGCTTACAGGCCCACCTTTTATAGGCCTCCTTACTTCGTGGCGATAGACCGACAGAAATTGCTACAGCGGCTGACATAAGAATTAATTACAGCGGAGCCACTCAAAGTATTTTGAAATATACAGGCCCTAGAGACCTAACATTATAACCATTACGCTAGATCTCCTATTCAAGTATCCTCCGCTGTTGACGTATATTTTATTTAGGTTGTTGCATATCCTGCAGTGGGCCTAATGTTTTGATTGAGGACCGGCTGGCCACACAGACAAATACACAGCGGCATGGCCGCCCGATCACGATTCGGTCTTGAGATTCCATTGTTTGATGTATGTAAGATTTTCTGTGTCTCAGAGCACTGCCCAGGGCACTGTATACGACACGAGACAGCATAAATAAAATCATATGGCGTTTTTTAAATATTCTTCGCTTTCCCATTCTTAAAACTGCACTGACACACAAGTGGAGCTGGAGTAGCGCAGTCTGTACAGCGACTAGGCCACGGACTGAACGGTCCGGGGCTCGAATCCCGATAGGGGCTAAAGGGTTTTCTCTCATCCAAAACGTTCAGACTGGGTCTGGGGTACTGGGGCTCCTTTCCGGGGGTACGGCCGGGGCGTTAAGCCACTCACCTCCATGTAGTGCCGCAGTTAGAGTGGAACTATACAGCTGCGCCTCTGTACGCCTATATGGCACGGACGGGGACAGCTTTAGGTTCATAAGGGTAAATAGGCCCCACTTTATACGTTTTCACAAGGAATAGAAGCCGGCGGTGTTACACGTAGGCCTACATATAGCCTACGGAAGTTGAAGGCCTTAGTAACTCACTAATTTCAAAGAGCATGATACCTCTTGAGAACCCAATAGTCCTCAGCTTATAAATATTCGCCGCACTCTAAAGAATATAAAATTTCATTGTCGTATTCGCAACAGAAAGTCAATTTTCTCTATCCTGAGCCAGACTAATCCAGCCCATACCCTTCTATTCTATTTCTTTAAAATTAAAACTCATCTTACCCTCCCATCTAGGCCTAGTTCTTGGAAGCGGTCTCTTTACTTCAGCATTCCCCATACAAACACGGTAAGCATTTGTTTCTCCCCCACACCTTCCACAAGTACAGTCCATCTCACCCTCCTTGATTTGATGACCCCAATAATCATTGCGCTAACCGTACAAGTCATGAAGCTCTCCCTTACACATTTGTCTGTATCCTTCTATTAATTACCCCCTCTTAGGCCCAAATATCTTCCTCACCACCTACTCTCGCCCATCATCAGCCTACATTCTTCGCTTAATGTGATAGATCAAGTTTCACACCCGTCCAAAGTGGCAGAAATTATTAATACTACATTTGTCTGCTGTGCGAAGCCATGCAGTTCGGTAGACAGGTACCAACTGCATCTAGCTTAACGAAGGATTTTTTTTGGTACTCCTACTAATACAGCTACTCTTAAAACTAAAGAGCAATTTTTTTTGTGACCTAAAATGCTACGTTTAATCTTAACCTTTTAAAGCCTAGCGGTAACTTTACGTACCACCAGGTTTAACATTAAAAAATTCTACGTGGTGCCCACATTGCGTTTATGTGTTTTGTACGGATCTCAGAACAAACAGCAACTTTTGCCTTACAAAACATTAAGAGATTGGTTTTTATAACCGAAGTGGAGAGTGTTTACAGCGCGGTACGCGCTGAGTCCTTATATAAAACAGACAGGCTTCGTCTTTAAAGGGTTAATCTAAGAGTTCACCCAGTGGCGTTCCTTAGTTTTTGTCATATGTAGTTAGACACGTTTTTCTTGTGTTTCACTAGCACAACTCTGCTTTAACGAAAGAATAAGGATAAAGTATCGCGTCCACCGAACTTCTTGGTGTCGCAACTTACGTCAGACGATTGCAGTCCGGAGGCAGCAGGCTGCCAGCTAGCAGAAGCACACGGACGGTTCTTGTCCGGAAGGCAGTGGACCTTGTAATGTTGTGTGTGTGAAGGATGGGGCGCCGGCCTTATGACAGACAGCTACCTGAGTAAAACGTCACATTACTGTTACTGTACAGCAAAGCATGTGAAAAACCATGATTCGAGTTCTGACGCCTCCATATCTGTTCTGTAACCTGCGGCAAGGCTAAAGTGTTGCATTTGAATTAACAGTTTATGAGTGCAAATGTCGTACACCCTCGTTAGACTACTATAGAATAGCAAAAGTTTTCCACCCCGTCAATTCTGCAATGAATTGGACTCCTGTGTATCTGCCCATGTTCTGCAGAAATAAAGAATTATAAAAAAGCACTGTATTTAGTATAGGAGATTACCTTAAAAAGCGATTTAACAATATTTAGGCCTGTTTGAGAAGAGTGCCACGTGTGTCATAAGCTCAGTTTCAGCCAAAGTTTAGTCGATTGCTTATGACTTTTCAAAACATTTTCCCGCCAGAAGGTCAGATTGGATTTATCATGCGAGCTGCGTAGATCAGACGGGTTTTACTCCCTGCGAAAGCTGCTAACCGCACAGCTAGTCAACAATTACCTCACGTTTCATGGAACTCGAAGAGTAATCGCCGCACTGGCTATAGCCTCCCACTAGTCCCTATTATTAGGCAAACAGATTTCGTTCTTTCCCTTACCTATAAATTTATCATATTTCTGTGCAATCTATTTTAACAGTATTCTCCAATATGCATATAATTTAAAACTAACAGAGATAAAATAATGCGAAATTTCTTACAGATAATTGTTCCCTATAGGGTACAGTATTTAGGAACTTGGTTTTATTTTCGTGCAAAATTGGCACAGTAATCAGCCAGTATCGCTGAATTTTCGTGCACAAATGACCCAGTAATCAGCCAGTATCGCCGAATTTTCGTGCACATATGACACAGTAATCAGCCAGTATCGCTGAAATTTCGTGCACAAATGACACAGTAATCAGCCAGTATTGCTGACAGTCGTATTTGCTCTGTTAGCATAATATTTAACCTTGTTAGGTTTTATTAATCATATGACGGCTAGAAGGGCTAACTGAAAATTCCTATCCAAAATTTTCAAGCCTGAGTTTCTGCACCTCGAAAGCGTTCGTATCCTTGTTGCCGACGGTGCGTATTTTTCACATGTGCTAGCAGCAGTACCACAATCGATGGAAGACATTGTCATGCTCGCTAGTAGCTCTGTTACTACAGTACGAAGAAAGAACAAACTAATGTACTTTACTCGAGAGAAAGCAGTTGACCAGCACAGCGTGGGTAGAGTCTGTAACGCTCGCCAGAATGGACGGGGGGGGGGGGACCTGAGTCTCTGTCACTGCATGGCCTTCTCTCCACTGGTGGCCATTAGTTACGTGTTTCGTTGATAGCAAGTCTAAATGCAAATTTATGCACAGCTCTAACCACAGAGGACACTACAGAAAATAACTGTAGGCCTGTTATCATGCTGTATCCCGGCGAAAGTCCAGTTCCCCGGAATGTAGTCTAGTGCCCGAGCGGTGAGCCGTGTAGGGAACGTGGGTAGGAAACCACACAAGTTACAAGTCGCAACCGAAATCGGTGAGAGAGACGTAACGTAATTATCCAATAGCAGATGTAGAATACGGGTGGCGGACTGGCCGCTACAACTCTATGGATTCTGTGGACGCCTCAAGACGTGAGATGACTCGACACCAGCCAGACTCTTGAGCGATGAAATGTGCTCAACTTCTCTACCGCACAAGATATTAGGAACACGGGCTTTTATAGGATATGGCACATATGTCACAGCCCTTCCCATTAGGAACACGGGCTTATATAGGATATGACACATACGTCACAGCCCTTCCCATTAGGAACACGGGCTTATATAGGATATGACACATACGTCACAGCCCTTCCCATTAGCGGCGGGGTAGGGTCCATGTTCTCGAAGTTACCAGGACACAAGCCTTGCTTCTTGGCAATCTACGACAGGTCAAACTTCGAGGGCGATCATGTGCTCTGGTGACTTCACCCCTCACGCGGTAGCCTATCGAGTAATCATCGCACCACCTTGGGACCTTTACGGGTACATCGGGTATGCTTACATACCACAGCTCGGCCTGGTCACTGAACAGACAGTAAGAATTTTCCGCATGCCTGACTGAATTACACATGTGAAGTGTTAACTACTTCTTACATGTACAATAATAATCAAATATATTATCCCACAATTCAGTGCCACATATACAACAATCTCACACTCACAGAAAGCGACTAGGCTTTATCTCACTGGAATACATGTTACCGTTCACACATAAGGGACCGTCAGCTTTCTCCAGACCAAACCGCAACCAAGGTCAACTGCAAACTCCTGCGTTACCAGAATTCAGCCTTAGTCTAGGGGAAGAATAAGCCAAAACGGTTGTAAAGTGCTAAATTCTTAGCTGTTTCTGTGTTTGTGTTGTGCTGTGTAGGCACAGGCCTTGCCATGGACCGATCTCTCGTCCAGCAGTCCTACCAAATAACTGTACACAGGATATGTTCTGGAGACCTCAGACGGGACTCAGGCCGCACCGGCCCCTAGCTTGTAGACAGATACGGGATGAATCAAGAATCAGTCACCGGGAAGCTGGGGTGGCCCAGTCACTATAGCGATTACGTTACGGGCTGGAAGGCCGAGGAACTGGATTTCGATTCCCGGAAGGAGTAAGAGGTTTGTTCTTCAAAGCGACCGGACCGCCTGTGGGCCCCACCCGCCTTCGTCTCTTTCATCGTATATAAGTCTTCTGGGGCCTGAAATTACATACCATCAGCTGCTGAAGTTAAAAATGCATGGATCCATACCTTCCCTCTTCCATATGCCCTCCTGGCGCTGTGCTTAACTAAGAATGAAGGCGATCTTACCTCTTTCTTTTACATCGGTGACAATAAGGCAGTAAGGAGGGTGAGATTTACATCCCCACTACTCTGTGCATCATAACACAAGGTAATACAGAGTCCTTAGTCTCTAAATACTGTTTGTGTGTGTGTGTGTGTGTGTGTGCGCGCGCGCGCGTATTATGTATGTATGTATGTATGTATGTATGTATGTATGTATTATTATGTAGCCTCCCATAAATCCAACCCCTCCTTCGTAACTTCGGGTTATACGGAGATTGTAACGGGTGTGGAGGGGTGCCCTGAGGGGGCTACCCTGACACACGCTGGCAATCTGTACCCTGGGTCACGTGGGAGGTGGTAACAGGTGTGGGTGGATACTTGCAGAGGGTTAGCACGACACATGCTGGCTAACAGGGCTCTGGTCTACCCAAGCCAAGGTGTCGTGCCGAAGGCTGCGTGGCACTGTGGTAGTCAACAGCAGTGTCCACAACGATCCCCTTGGGGAACCATGCCGCACCCCTCTGTATGTTGGCCTTCCATGCGCGTGGGGCTCCGCGGATGGTGACCGTATTTCTTTCCCCGTGAATGAATGAATTGAATGTATGAAGGCTCTAGGAATGGCCATCTCTTTCCATGGGGTCCCATTGGGGAACCAGGTAGGGGGCTCCTCTCCCGCGCCTTTGAGAGACGAGTAAAGGCGTGCTTTGGAGGTGGAGCGTCACTCTCTACGGGGGCTCTGAGAGGGGAACCTGGAGGGGGGCTCCTTTCCTGGGCTTTCTAAATGATAACGTAGAAGGCCCTGGTGATGAGCATCTCTCTCCATAGGGGCCCCGATGGGGAACCTGGAGGGGGGGGGGGCTCTTTCACCAGGGACTTCGAGAGATAGGTAGAGGAAGGTTCTGGGAACGGAGCGTCTGTTTCTATGGGGCTGTGAGAGGGGAACCTGGAGGGGGGATCCCTGCTCTAGGAACTTTGAAACATATGTAAGGAGGGCTCTGGAGACGGAACATCTTTCTCTAGGTAGGGGCTTCCTTGGGGGAACCCGGAGGGGGGATTTCTTTCCTGGGGGCTTCGAAAGATATGCAAAGAGAGCTCTGGAGATGCAACAATCTTTCTCTATGCAGGGGCTCCGTAAGGGGGACCTAGAAGGGGGGGGTTCATTTCTGGGGACTTTGAAAGATATGTAACGGGGCTGGGAAGGAAACGTCAGTCCATGTGTTTGAGTGTGAAGCCTTGGCGACACTCAGGCATATTTATCTGGGATCCTTTTTCATGGACCCTAAGGATATTAGAGGTCTGAGTCTGGGGGCAGTGTGGAACTTCTTTAGAATGACAGGGCTGTCATGGCTTGGGCCTAGTAAGGGGGCACAAAGGGCCGGCTAAAAAGGCCTACGTGCATAGTGACCGTAAGGGCCCGACCCACACTTAAAAACATATTCATATTAACCTTTTAAAGCCTAGCGGTAACTTTACATAGACCAGATTTAACATTAAAAAATTCTACGTGGTGCCCACATTGCGTTTATGTGTTTTGTACGGATCTCAGAACAAACAGCAACTTTTGCCTTATAAAACATTAAGAGACTGGTTTTTATAACCGAAGTGGAGAGTGTTTACTGCGCGTTACGCACTAAGTCCTTATATAAAACAGATATGCTTCGTCTTTAAAGGGTTAAGGTATGTGTGTATGTACGTATGTATGTATGTATGTATGTATGTATGTATGTATGTATGTATGTATGTATGTATGTATGTATGTATGTATGTATATATGGACGTATGTATGTATGTATGTATGTATGTATGTATGTATGTATGTGTGTGTGTGTGTG